>JAZKJV010008707.1:0-67894 GCA_037367405.1 Ottelia alismoides
GACAAAGTGGCGCAGATGATAGAGCAGCCCGCCCGAACGCTGCACCGATGGCGAACAGAATGGGACTGGCGAAAACGGGCCGCAGCGTGGGATAACTACCAGCTGCAGCAGAGCATGAAAACAGCCACGCTGAAGTACAGCAGTGCTGAAAACCCCTATGAGCTGGCACTGCAGATGCAAGTGCGGCGGGCGCAGACGTTGGCAGAGATGGCGATGGGCCTGCTGGATTCGGCAGCGGCCCGCATGAAGTACGCGCAGAGGATGTACCAGAGGGAAGTCGACGCAGCGAAAGCCAAAAAAGAAGACTGGGAAGCCATCGAGCCACCAGTGCCTTCGCGGGACATCGTGGCCTGCGTTCGAGGCTGCAGCGATGTGATGGCGAAGTGTGCCGAAGCTGAAGCCCTAGCCCTGGGCATCACCGACGTGCTGCACATGCAGAACCAGGCAGGGGCGAAATGACCCACACCGAACTGGTGCGCCTGGCGGCTGTGTGGCTGAAGAATCAGGGTGTGCCCGTGGTCTGCACTGAAGTGGGCACGTGGGCATCGGCTGAATGCCCTGATGTCATCGGCTGGAAGGGAACGGGCGGCAGCACCGTCATCGAGGTGAAGGTGACCCGCAGCGATTTTCTGGCAGATCGGAAGAAGCCCCACCGACAGCCCGGCGAAGGCATGGGTGAATTCAGATACTTCGCGGTTCCCCAGGGTCTGGTGGAAAAGGACGAAGTGCCAGCGGGCTGGGGCTTAATCGTCACCAGCGGGCGTGGCATGCGAAGGGTGAAGCAGCCAACGAAGCAGCCCCGCGACATGAAGGCAGAGCTGGCGATACTGGTGCAGCTGCAGCGGTTCACCTGGCGCGAAGAATACAGGCAGAAGCATGCTGTGGACATCGAGCCAGGGGTGCTGGACGAAATGGACAATGAACGAAGGGAAGCCGCCAGGCGCGGGCTGTTGCATGGGGCAGATGCGGGCTGGCAGCTCGAAGGGGGCAGCTGATGTACAGGCCGCTGCCGAAAGTGCGGGCCGTGACCCTGGGCACCGTGTTCATAGATGACATGCGGGTGAAGTACGACGCATCTGGGGCCGTGGTGCTCGAACTGAAGGATGGAAGAACGAACACCATGCTGCCAGACTTCACAGACCTGAATATGCTGGTGACGGCCCACGCGATGGGCTACGGGCGGCAGGTGGGGCTGATGGGCTTCCACACCGTGGTCATCCACTGCCTTCTGGCTTCGAGCGTGGACACAGAACCCACCTGGCTGATGGAGCAGAAGCAGCCGCAGAAGATCGTGGAGCGCGTGACGAACCTGCTGCTGATGCTGAATAACCAGCGCACGAACATGCAGCCCACGGCTGACGATGTGCAGCTGCTCGAAACGGCCCGGTACATGCTGCAGGGCGGGCACTATGGGGGGCTTCACTGATGGACTGCTGGCGGCAGTGCATCGCCCACGTGGTGGGAATGAGCGCGAAGCACGTGCCAGACTTCGTGGCCCAGTTCGGGGCAGACTGGGTGGAAGGCACGAACAGCTGGCTGAATGAGCACGGGTACACCCTGGTGGGCATGATCGCAGTGGATGCGTGGCGGCGTGTTGACATCGGATTCATCAGGAAGTGCCCGGTGCAGATGATTCTGGTGGGGCCGTGCGGGAAGCAGCACCATGCCGTGGTGAAGGAAGCAGACGGCACGTACTATGACCCCATGCCCAGGGGCCGTGGCCTGGCGGCTGTGAACGGCGCATACTTCGTGGTGCGAATCTGATGGGCGGCCTGGCTGCGAAGTCTGCGATGCGAAGGATGCACCACCAGGTGCAGATACCGATAGTGCAACAGCAGAAGGCGCAGCTGGGTAAGCAGCAGGGCACAGACCAAGTGGTGAACTGGATACAGCGCGGCCTGAATCGGCTGGACGAAACGCTGGAAGAAAACATCGCCATAATCTTCAATCTGAAAACCAGGGCAACCACCATGACCCGCTGCCAGGGTGATGCAGAGGCCCAGGGCGATGAACTGGCGAAGTGCTCAGACTTCCTGTACTGGCTCGAAAATTATGCCTTCACCTATGACCCGCGAAGGAAGCAGAAAACCATCCCGTTTATTCCGTTCGAGTACCAGCGAAGGGCTGCGGAGTGGCTGCAGCAGCTGCGTGTGGATGCCACCGAAGGCATCATCGAAAAGGCCCGCGACATGGGGGCCACCTGGTTAATCGTCGCATTCTTCACCCATGCCTGGCTGTTCGAAGATCAGTTCACGGGCCTGTTCTGCAGCAGGAAGGTGACGCTGGTGGACTCGAAGGGCGACCCCAGCAGCATCATGGAAAAGGCCCGCATCATCATCAGAGGGCTGCCCAGCTGGATGATGCCGAAGGGGTACGACGAAGCCCGGCATGCGCTGAAGCTGCGCATAGTGAACCCGGCGAACGGTTCAGTGCTCACTGGTGAAGGCGGTAACCAGATCGGGCGGGGCGGCAGGGCCACGATGGTGCTGGTGGACGAGGCCGCATTCAGTAAGCAGCCCGAAAATATCGAGGCATCGCTGTCGGAAACGTCAGATATAAAAATCTGGCTTTCAACACCGAACGCACCGGGTGACTGGTTTGCGCAGAAAAGGCATGCAGAAGGTGCCCGTGTGCTGTCCATGCGCTGGCGCGAAGACCCACGTAAAAACGCATGGGTGGCCCTGGACGCTTCGGGCACCGTGGTGGCGAAGGGGAACGGTGACGCACCAGACCCAGCGCGGGTGGGTGCCCGGCGAATCGTGTGGCCCTGGTATGAAAAGGCGAAAGCCCGATTTACAGACCCGGCGAAGCTGGCGCGTGAAGTAGACATAGACTACAGCGCATCCAGCGACACCGTGGTGTTCCCATCGGCCTGGCTGCTGGCGGCTGTGAACCTAGACCTGGGGGACGATTGGCAGACCATCGAGTGCGGCGCAGACCTATCGGGCGAAGGCGTGGATAAGGACATCTGGACGTACAGGCGCGGGCCGAAGATCGTGATGCAGAAGGAAATCGACAGGCCGAACGCAACACTGAAGGCGCGGGCATTCCTGAGCGTCACGAACGGGGTGGGGGCACAGGTGCTGCACTATGACAGCGGCGGCGGCTATGGCAACGCGCTGCACGGCGAATACGAAAGCGGCGGCGGCAGCTGGAACTTCGAGCTGAACGCGATTGTGTCGCATGTGCCCGCCAGTAAAAGGCTGTTCGGGGATAAGCCCGCCCGCGAACTGTTCCGTGACCTGAAGGCAGAGCTGTACTGGGCCGTGCGCGAAAGGTTCCGCAGGTCATACGAGCTGCACCTGTGGCGGCAGGGTGACCCGGCTGGCATCCCCCACGAACCCGATGAATGTATCAGCATCCCCAACGACCCAGAGCTGGTATCACAGCTGGCTTCTATCCTGTACATCGAGCTTAACACCGGGAAGAAGGCGATGGAGTCGAAGGAAAAGATGAAGCTGCGGGGTGTGAAGTCGCCAGACAAAGCAGACAGCCTGGTGTACAGCTTCGCGCCTAAGCGCAGCAGGGGCCGTGTGGCAGGCACGTACACCATGCCCAGCTAACGGTATTCTGGGTGCATGTTAATCGGTGGCGGCGAAAGCGGCGGCGGGGGTGGCATCGGTGGCCCCATCAGGGAAGGCGGCACAGGCCCACTGCCTGGCATCTTTTTAGGGAATAATGGACGAAGGAAAGCAGCCGGGCTGCTAAAGGAAAAGATGTCATTAACTCCGATCATTCACATTAACAACCTGCTGCTGCCAGAGGAAACCGCGACGATGGTGCTGGGCGCGTATCGCAGCCGCCCACCAGTGGACTACAAAGTGGGCCACCCTAAACGCAAAAAGATCACGGTGATAATTAGCCTAAGCGCAGGCTGGGACTTCAGGCTGTTCGTTTATGACCCGAAGCAGAACCCAGAGATAAGTATGGATGAAACCTACCATAACAGAAGCCATAAGCTGGTGCCGTTGGATGGTGCCAGCTCAGGGGAAGTAAACTTCGAGCTGGAAGTGGGGCCATCATCTGAAATCTGGCTCATACCATACGGTAACTCGGGTGCGCAACCTGATTTAACCATCGTTGAATGGTTCGGGTAAGATTCACCAGCGCACCAAGATGATCGGAAAACGATAAAAGTGGAAAGCGCGGCCTGTGGGCACCCTTCGGGGTGCTCATTGTGTTTTAGGGGTATCATTTCATCACCGATGTGCGGGCTGCATTCCGAAGCCAACACAGAAGCCAGTCGGCAGCCGGGGCGGGCGAAAGCTGCGCAGGATGCACGGGGCGCGGAAAGCTCGAACCAGTGAACCCACGCGGGTGGATGTCTGCACGACTGATACCTGCGTCTAGTAACTAGGGTAGATCGGGCATGCAGCCACGGGGTGCGGAACTCGGAAGCCGTGCCCCAGGTAGCATCTGACGCATGCGCTGGCATCCTTCGCCCATTGTGGCCCATTCATTCAGCGGTATAATGTGCCGCATGGAAGCACCAGCCGCCACCCCCGAAAAGCTCATTTTCTTAGACATCGATGGATGTCTGAACACCCTGAAGCGACAGCAGAACGGTTTTACTGGCATCGAGCCAGGCCCGGCTGCGCAGATGAACGCGCTGCTGGCGATGGAACCCACGGCCCAGCTGGTGATAAGTTCGGCCTGGCGATACCTGTGCCTGAACAGCAGCATGACCATTCAGGGCTTCGAGGCCCTGCTGCTGACGCACGGCATAAACTGCAGCGGGCGCGTGTTCGGCTGCACCCAGTCTGACGAACTGACAGCGCAGGGCATCGGTATCGAGCCAGAGGCCATGCCGCTGGAAGAATGGCACAAGTGGCTAGGGAAGAAGGGCGGGCTGCTGCGCAGCATTCAGGTGGCGAACTTCCTGAAGGCGCACCCAGCGAAGTGCTGGGTGGTTCTGGACGACATCGAGCTGGCAGAGATTCGCGCACTGAATAAGCAGGTGCTAGTGAATCACCAGTATGGCCTTCGGCCTGTGGATGTGGACGCTGCGCGGGTGATCCTGAAATGAACGCAGTGCAGCCAGTTTACGACGAAGGCGGCATCCAGATTTACCAGGGGGACTGCCTGCAGATTCTGCCCCACATCGGCTGCACCATCGATGCCATCGTGACAGACCCGCCATACGCTTCTGGTGCTCGAACTGAGGCCGCCAAAGCCAGCAGCGGGGCCATGCTTCGCGGGCAGCGATGGAACGCCAGCCCGATAGAAAACGATCAGATGACCACGGTGGGCTTCATCTGGCTGATTCGCGAGGTACTGCTGGCGATTAAGCCCAACCTGTCAGAAGGCGCGAACGTGCTGGCATTCATAGACTGGCGAAACTGGCCTAACCTGGTGGGTGCCATCGAAAGCACGAACCTGCGGGTGAACGGCATGGTGGTCTGGGATAAGTGCAGCATGGGCCTGGGGAACGGATTCAGGGCGCAGCACGAACTGATATGCCACGCATCGATGGGCACCTGTGACCCGGCGAATAAGGATTAGCCCAACGTGCTGCGGGAAGCCCTGGAGCTGGCAACATCAGAAGCCAGCCAGGTGCATGAAGCCATCGAGCTGCTGCAGCGACATCTGGCAGCCCTGCAGAACGGGCCGATGACGGCCCTGGAAGAAACCAGCGGCACCGTGATACAGATGCGGCGCGACTCGAACGAATACCACCCCAGCCCGAAGCCAGTGCCCCTGATGCAGAAGCTGCTGCGCGTGGTGTGCTCGAAGGGGCAGATGGTCATAGATCCATTCATGGGCGCAGGCAGCACCCTGGTGGCGGCGAAGGCTTTAGGGCTGCGGGCCATCGGCATCGAATCGCAGCCAGAGTATGTGAAGCGGGCTATAGATCGCCTGCACCAGAACGTCATGGACTTCGACGCATGAACATCGAGCAGTACCCATACCCAGGCGAAACGGTGCAGGTTTATGACCATGATGCGAAGAAGTGGGTGAAGGGCGCACTGCTGGGCTGGGGCGAACCAAAAGGCACACCCATCGTGGGCGATGACGGCAAAGTGCGGGAAGATGCACAGCTGCAGCCGCAGCCATTCAGCGCGTTCTGCCTGGGGTACGTGTCGCTGGGCACCCATCACATCGGGGTCACGAAGCGGGGCATAAAGCCATGCGCTGGGCAGATGAACCTGCTGGGGGAACTGTGAGCGAAACCCCGAAGCAGAGGCCCATCGAATCTGATGCGTTTTACACCATCGAGCAGCTGCAGGAATTCGGCATCACGGCAGAGCAGCTGGCGCACTGGAAGCAACTAGGACTCGCGCCACTGCCTGGCGGCGAAGTGTTCGCAGGCTTCCAGGTTCTGAACTTCGCGGGGTGGCTAGTGACGCTTCAGAGCGATAAGTGGGTGCAGAAGCTGTAAACTGCGGCCTATGGTTACGAATGCGGAACTAATCGAACAGTGCCAGGTGCTGCTGCATAAGCGGTACCCAGACTATGCCCAACAGAAGCCGGGCCGCAGGGTGCTGCTGGCTAACGCAGCATTTTGCCGGGACTTCAAAGTGGTGGAGCGTGGCGGGAACAATCGGGGCGAACTGGTGCGGGCCGTGCTCGAAGGTGTGCGCCTGGGCGAAGGGTATGCGTGGTGCGCAGCTGCCCAGGAAATCGCATGTGATGTGGCTGGCATCACCATCGGCCCATCAGATCGGAATTCAGCGCGGGTGATGCTGTGGCGCGAATGGGCAGCCGATGCGGGCCGCCTGCTTCGTGAACCAGCCCCAGGGCGGCTGTGTCTGTACAATAACGCAGACGGCACCGGGCACATCGGCATCGTGGCCCAGGTGTACGGCGATGGGCGCATCAGAAGCTATGAGGGGAACACATCGGCGGGGCCTGAAGGCAGCCAGCGCGATGGTGGCGGCTGGTATGAGCGCATCAGGCCGGGCAACACCTGGCAGAGGTTCATCACCCTGGACTGATGGCAAAAATAAAGCTACTGGCAGACCAAAATGGCATACAGCGCACGGCTGTGTTCGAGTGCCCGGCCTGCCAGTGCTGGCACCCTTTCACCATCGCCACAGTGCCACCTGGCAGATTCGTCTGGGAATGGAACCAAAGCCTGGAAGCCCCTACCTTTTCACCGTCCCTGCTGGTTCACGAAAATGGAAACCACCCACGATGCCACAGCTTCGTGCGCGATGGCTTCATCGAGTTCTGCAGCGATTGTGGGCACGATATGGCTGGGCAGACAGTGGAGCTGCCAGAAATAGAGTAAGATAGCAAAGCAGCACCCGAAACACGCGAGATACCTTTCAGAGCTTCCACGCCACCCATACGGCACCCTTCGCAGCACGATGCCATCGAAGGTGGGAAGCGCGAAACATCAGCCCCGTGGACGTAGGGGCTGCTTTTTATTTGACAAAATCCCAAAAATAGAACCGCATCGTGCGGCATGGTGGTGTATAGTAGTGATGTTATGGCACCAACCAAACAGAAAACGACGGGCAGCGCAGTGCTGCCGAAGCGCGACAGGGATATGCTGCGACGGCTGGGGCAGGCCCAGAGCCTGAACAGGCTGAACCCCGTGGCCCTGCACCAGGTACTAGGCCACACCCAGGCAAGCCCGCCAGACCTAAGCGCACTGAAATGCGCGAAGCGGCACCTGGAAAGCCTAGCGAATCGGCGGCTGGTTCGCATAATGCTGGTGGACAAAAAGCACGTACAGTACGCGCTCGAAGCCGACTTAACAGGGCAGCCAGGCTGCACCGTGATGGGCGCACCGTTCTGGGCATCCACTCGAAGAACCGACGCGCCAGACTGGGCGAAGGAACTGATGGCTGCAGAGCTGAAGAAGCCCACGGGCATCTTAATCTGGAACAGGAAGGCAGGCAGCCGAACCAGCGGAGTGGCCCAGATGTCGAAGGAACTGCGATGCTATGAAAGCAGCACCGTGGTGCGTGGGTACATCGTCACATGCACCGTGGGCCGGGAAGCCCCCATCGAAGCGCAGAAGGCCGTGCTGCTGCACGAAATCGCGCACCATAACGTGGGGCTGGGGCATGACCATGATGCCGTGTTCCTGAAGGAAGTGGTGCGGCTGTACAGGAAGCACGGGCTGCTGGAATGGCTGTACGAAAATGACTGGTGCTGCTATGCCTGTGAAAAGAAGGCCGTGGCTGCGGCCTATGCTCGAACGGTGAAGGTGGAAGTGACGCGATGAAGTGGGATGAGCAGCTGGCAGAATGGGGCTTCGTGACCACAGCGGAGTACGTGCCGCCTAGGGATGCCAGCGAAGAATGGTATGCAAAGCACAGGGCCACTGCACCGATGATGCGAAGAACAGCGACAGGCCACGGCATGGTATTCACAGCAGAAGCCTATGGTGATGTCTGCAGCAGTAACCTGTTCAAGCAGGTGAAGGAGTGGAAGGAAGGCCACCCGGAAGTGCCGAAGAACCAGGCCCTGGGGCTAACGATCACCGAGAGTGATAGGGAAGTATGCTTCGAGCACCCAGCATACGGCAGCATCAGCGTCTGCAGATTCAGTGGAACCACCGAACTGTTCGGGGCCAAAGTTCGGAAGGTGTACGGTGGTGTGGTGCTTCGAATAAGCCAGGCTGCCCACGCGATTCGCACACAGGATGGGGTGTACAGTGGGACTGCCCCCAGAGTCAGTGAACGGCAGCAGCTTATCGAGGTGAAGATGTCGATGGCGCAGTGGGGTGAAGTGGTCACAGCCAGCATGGGCGGCAGCATCCCATGCACCATAACAGACCACCCAGAGCATGGCAGGGTAACCATGCCCGATGACCCGCAGCAGAGTCACCAGGAAATCGTAAGACTGAGCGCGAACCAGCACATGCAGAAGGCCGCTGCAGATATTCGTGCGATGATGTCAGAACTGGCAGCCACGATGAAAGGCCCAGGGCCACTGAAGGCCACCGAAAAGCAGCACGTGTGGGAGCGCATCGAAAAGATAAGCAGGCATATCACCGACAGCCTGCCGTTCCTGGGTGAACAGTTTGACGAAGCCATGCAGGAAAGCCTGGCAGAAGCCAGAACAGAGATGCGCACGAATGCTGATGCGATTAAGGCCGCCCTATTAAGCGAAGGGACAGCGGCACTGCCTTCGGGTGGTGAACTGTGATTCGTCTGCAGATCGCAGCCCAGGTAATCGCCTGGGCCTGTGCTCGAACGATGCGCAGCAGCAGGTATGAGGGGTGGCTGTGAGCAGCGACGCTATCGAAAAGCGGCAGCGCATCGAGCAAGCCACGGAACTGATTTTCCAGCAGATAAGCTGCGTTCTGGATAGCCTGGACGAAGGGTACAGGCAGTGGGAACTGAAGAATGGCGATGAAGCCAGCGAAGTGCATGCGGCAGTGGCGAAACGACTGAAGGAGCTGCTGCGCTGATGGGCAAAAGCAGCACCGACTTCATCAGGCACACCTGCCCAGAAGCTGATGCGAAGCACCATTCATGCCGCATGGCAGTGGGGCACATCTTCAGTAAGCTCGAAGGCGAAGAAGCAGCGCGGGCCGAAAAGGAAGTCGACGAAGTTCTGCAGGAACTTCACGATAAGAACCACGAACTGCGTGACCGTCTGCGCGATGCCCTAGAATGCGCCTGTGCCGAAATCGAGGATATGCGCGGCGAACGCGATGATGCCGACGAACGCGCCAGCAAGCTGCAGGAAGAAGTCGACTGTGAGCGCGACAGGGCCGACTGCGCAGAGCGTGAAGCAGACGAACTGCGGCGGGAACTTGAAAGGGTGAAGCGGGCAGCGGCTGCAGAATCGCAGCGGCATAGCTTCCATCGAATCACACACGCTGCCTGGTAACCTGCCTGTATGAACAGCCTGGTGATGATGCTGGTGGGTGGTGCCACCTTCTGGCTGCTGCGATGGCTCGAAGCTCGAAAGCGCAGCCGATAGAACGAAAGCCCTGGGGAAGCCTGGGGCTTTTTTATGCACAATGTGCGGCACGGTGGTGTACAATAGGCGCGTTATGGTCACTAACCACGAACACGAAATCGATGAACAGGGAACAGTGCCGACATTCGGCGGCTTCCCACTGACTGAGCTGGAACTCGTAGATGGCAGCTGGGTGGTTTTCGAAACTGGCGAATATGTCGGTGAAGCCCTGCCCGAAGGCTGCGAAGTGCGCGATGCCGAAACCTTCGAGGCGGCTATGGAGCGGATATTCAACGCAGCAGCAGCTGCCGATGCCGAAGCCGCGAAGTACGACGCGATTCTGGCGGCCCGTGAACGGGCGATGAAACGGGCGAACAAAAAGAAGGACTGGCTGGTGGAGTTCTTCGGCCCGCAGCTTAGGCTGTACGCGAAAACGCAGCTGAAGGGCAAAAGCCGAACGCATGAATGTGCCTTCGGTGGGGTGTCATTCAAGACGAAGCCGGGCGGGGTTCGCGTAAAGGATGCCGTGGCTGCCCTGAACTATGCCCGCATAGCAGCACCCGATGCCATCGAGATTATCCCCCCGCAGCCACAGCAGGAAGTATTCAAAATCTCGAAGATGACGAAGGAACAGAAGGAAGCACTGGAGGCCGCGATGCAGACCGAAGCAGCCGAAAAGCTGCGCAGCCAGGGGTTCGACTATGTGCCCACCACTGAAGCCTTCGAGGTATTCACGTCCATCGAAAAGGCGCAGGCCGCAGCGAAGAAGGCAGCGAAGGCCGCAGCCAGTGCAGCCGCAGCCCAGGCCGCTGTGGAAGAAGCAGCAGCTGGCGCATCATCTGCCATCGAGCAGCTGGGTGAAGAAGGGGGCACAGAGTGAAAAGTCAGCCCATCCCAATCGGGAACACCTGGCAGTTTCGAACACTACCAGAGCGCATAAGTGAGTGCCGCCTGCTGTGTAAGCAGCAGGGGATGAACAGGAAGCAAACGTCTGTGATGGTGGGCCTGGTGCGACGCATGTACAGCGACCTGCTGAAAGTGGAGCAGCGCAGGGTGGAATTTACGAGGAAGCTGCACCAGCTCGAAGTGGGTGAACGCGAACGCTGGGAAGGTAAGAAGTTTTACAGCGCAGCACCACGGGGGCCGCGAAAGTGAAGAACCGCGAAAAGCTGCCCCACCACATCGCCACGAAAGTGGCGGGCTGGTGGGCTGCGCAGCTGCGGCACTGCGGCCCATCTGAACGCGAAGTATTCACGGCCCACCTGCGCGATTCACTGAAGCACCAGGGCATGCCGATAGACCATTCCTTCAGATCGCCCTGCACCTGTGTGCTGTCCACACTGCCCACCTTCCAAAGTGAGCAGCTGCGCGAAGCCGAAGATGCTACCGGGCAGCAGATCGGTGGCACCCTTCCCACGGCGAAGATGCGGCTGCACGTGTTCGAAGGCCGTGGCCCGCTGAAAAGGAAGCGGTACGAGCTGTGGGTGCAGCTGTACGGGGCAGACATGGAAAAGGTGCCGCTGTGAATGTGCCAGAGGTTCGCGTGGGCATGTCGCTGCTGTGCGGCTATCCCCTGAAGCTGCGAAAGGCCCGCCTGCAGATCATCGGGGACAGCGACCCCATCGAAGTAGGCACTGGCTGCATCAGAATCGGGGAAGTGAAGCAGCAGCTGGCAGCAGCTGTGATGTACAACCCAGAGCACGGCGGCAGCTTCTGGCAGGTGTTCGATGAATCGGGCACCCGCATCTTCCCACCTGCTGAAGGCTTCGGGGCTGGCTGGCGGTATGCGCTGTGCGACGGCCCGGCATGCAGTGCTGATGGTCATAGGCGATTCATCACCCCGAAGGTGCCAGACGGCAGCGGCAGTATGGGCATCTGCCCGCGCTGCCATCGGGAACTAAGGGATGGCGGCCTGGTGCCACCAGACGAACTGCAGGGGGCCTGCTGATGTGGGAAAAGTGCCCAGTGTGCGGGCAGCCAGATATGCGCAGTGTGCAGGTAAGCACCTGCCGCATGATTTACTGCACTAACCTGGCGTGTGCATCGAATGGGGGGCAGAACTATGATGCACTTCATGCGCGGGTGCGCGAAAGGGCGGCCCCGCATCTGCAGCGCATCCTGGAAGCGCACAGGCGGTATGAGAATGCGGGCCACGGCCCCACATCGCTGCAGCGACTGGGCGAACTGCTCGAAGTCATCGCCCAGGTGGAGCTGGCACAGTGAAGAACCGCGTGGAATGGGCAGCAGCCCCGTTCTTCGACTTGTATGGGCGGCAGGTAAGGTATGGCGAAGTTCGCCGGGTTCGCGTGATCGCCCGATGGGATAGGTGGGCCTGGATTCAACAGGGCAAACGATGCCCGGAAACCATCGCGGTGGAGCACCTGCAGCCAGACCCTGGCGCGAAGCAGAAGGGTGGCAGCGCATGACCTGCGGGCACTGCGGGGGCACTGTTCGATGGTGTGGCCCTGCATCGAATCTAAGCCACACCCAGTGCGAAAGCTGCGGCAGGAAGAACCCGGTGACAGTGGAAGAAGTAGATGCCGATAGCTTCGATGCTGCAGATGGCTGCCAGTGCGGTGAAGATGGCTGCGAATGGTAGCCAGGCCATGATGATGTGGCGGGGGTTCCTTCGGGCCACCCCCTGCCCGGCCCAGAACCTGGTGCGCATCACCCCTGAAATCATCCAGTGCGACTGCCCAGAGTGTGGCGGCAGTGGTGACTGGGCACAATTCCACCCAGAACCAGAGCTGTACCCCGATGGCATGCCCTGCATCGAATGTAAAGGCACTGGGCGAATTTTCGCGTAATTCTTCGGAAAACTGGTAACATCGTGCGGCATAGTGGTGTACCATTGTGCAGCACGGTGAACTATGAAGCACGGCAGAAAAGACTATCAACACATTCAGGACGTTACGGGGAAGATCGGGGCAGATGAGCCTGTGTTCATCCTTCGAGCGAAGGACGCGCTGGCACCCGCCACGGTTCGAAAGTGGGCCGATGAACTCGAAGCCCATAACGGTGACCCCAGCACCATCGCCCAGGCCCGCGAAGTGGCAGAGGATATGGAAGCCTGGCAACAGCGCACGAAGCTGGCGCAGCTGCCCGATGTGGGCACCCCGAAGCCAGTGAAGCCCAGCGTGGTGGTTTACAGCCCTACTGGGCGCAGTCTGGACAGCCAGGTGTTCGTGGAAGGCGCAGAGCACCCCACCGAAATCACCGGGTGCATTCGTGAGGTTACCGTGCGCCTGGCAGCGACAGGCGACAGCTACCTGCGTTTAGAGCTGGCAGCATACAGGCTGCTGGAGCGCGTGATGTGGGAGCACGTGCAGATCGGGACAGCATCGAAGATGCGCACGATGCCTACGCGAATGCAGTGGTGCGGGCTGAAGGGGCCTATGATGCCCCCGAAGTCATCCAGGCCGCGAAACGGTTGGCAGATGAAGTGCGCGATGTCTGGGTATCAGCGCGGGCCATGTTTAAGGGGAACCACCAACACCCCTACAGCATCGAGGGCGCGGCCTTTATGCTTCACAGGCAGCTGGCGAACTTCCTGATGCTGGTGGACAGCTCGAACGGGGTGGGAGCTGCCAGACGTGCCCGAAAATGACATCATGCACCAGAACGTGCGTCAGTGGGGCGATGTCGGATTCATCGAGCAGGCCCGCTGGGTGCTGTTCGAAACGGCGAAGCGGTTCCCTGGGCTACTCGAAGGCACCAGCATGCAGGTGGCGTACTTCCAGAGCGATGAAGAAGCGAAGGCAGCAGGTGCAGCCATCACTGGTGGGGGCGCATCGGCATGATTCGGCTGCACTGGCATCGAGTGATCGCGCTGCCCAACGGCAGGAACTGGGAACTGCAGGGCACCCTGAAGGTGAACATGAACCTGGTGCTGCTGCTGTCCACCATCCTGATGGTGTGGGGCATGATCGCACTGTATGGGGCCGAACAGGATGCGAAGAACGGGGCCGCTGGCGATGTTGACGCTGGGCCTTTTCGGTGGGCTGTACAGCCACCATGTTCTGCAGGAACTCGAAGGCAGGCATAAGTGCGAACTGGACAGGTGCGACTATCCTGCTGAATACTTCCTGAGCTTTCGCGGCCCGGTGCCAGTGTTCCTGGGCGGGCAGCGCAGCACCTTCAGGGTGTGCGAAGAATGCGCAGAGCTGTGGGAGTCTAGGCGCGATGCGCTGGGGCCGCAGACCTGTGTCGACATCATCCAGCTGACGGCACAGGAAAAGCGTCTGCAGCCATAGCTTCGAGCTTCGGCAGATCGGTGAAGGGTGGGGCATCCCACCCTTTTTTATTGTAATTGAACCGCATCATGCCGCATGGTGTGGTATAACCTTCGGTGATGGATACCAACCGATTCAAAAGCACGTACACAGGCGAAGTGAAAGCCACACGAATGGACACCCAGGCGAATGCCCAGGTGAAGATGGTGCAGTGGGGCACCGAACAGGGGCGCATGTTCCAGGTTTATCAGGAAGTACCGAAGAACGCGCTGCCAGACCTTCGAAGGGTGGCCCAGTTCGAGCACATGAAGGATGCCGTGGAGTTCTGCCGAAGGTTCGACTGGTATGGCGTGGTGAAGTGTGAAAAGGGGTACCTAACGGCCTGCAGATCGTTCAGGGACGTGCAGAAAACCATCACCATCGCCAGCATCAGCCCGCTGCTGTGGAAGCTCGAACCAAACCCGGCCCCAGCCAACGAAGTGCAGCGCAGGCTGCAGACACTGCCCCTGGATGGCATGAACTGGAACGATAGCATGGGCCGCCCTGCCACAATCAGACGCGCCCGGCCCGATGGCAGGAACTGGGTACTGCAGAGCTTCGATGGCACCACCGAAGGCAGAACCATCGCAGAGGCTATGCTGGCATTCGAAACCAGGGGGCTGTACTTCACTACTGAACTGCAGTTCCTGGATGCGCTGCACCAGAGCATGGCAGACTTCATGCGCGAACATCATATACCACCACGCGAAGCATTCGACAGCGCAGGTAACCTGCGCGGAGTTCCTGAAGCGAATGGTGAACGCGCATACAAGTATTAACCCCGCAGGCACCCCCACTGCAGCCCCGCCTAGTGCGGGGCATTTTATTCTGCAAAATTGTGCAAAAATTGAACCGCATCATGCCGCATAGTGGTGTATAGTAATTGCATGGCAGTCATCACACCGACCAACGAAACCCGCACCCACATTCACGCATTCGAGCTGGCAGGCTTAGGCATCGCCCCGTTCGAGTTCGTGGGCGAAGTAGACAGGGGCGCACGAAACCACACCAGCTGCGACTTCTGCGGCATGGCTATCAGATACGAGCAGATCATAAAGGACTCGAAGGGACACCAGTTTAAGGTGGGGCTGTGAATGCGTCTGGAAAACTGGCGACAGCGGCCTGGTGGACATGCTGAAGAAGGCCCAGGCTGAAAGGAAGCGGGCACAGAAGGCAGCAGCCGAAGCCGCGAAGCTCGAAGCCCAGCGCGTGAAGAATGGCGGCTGACTGACGCAGAAGTGCGGGCGAAGGCATGGGAAGCAGAGCAGGCAGCGAAGAAGGCAGCCGAAGCAGCAGCAGCTGCAGCTGCGCAGCTCGAAGCCCAGCGGGTGAATGCGCGGTGCTCGAAGTCATGGCCCCGATGGTGCAGAACAGCATCGAGTACCGACAGCGGTGCATCGATGATGCTGGCGGCACCTTCCAGATAGACCCGGCCCAGCCATTCGCCAGCGGCACGTTCATGGCAGATATGTGGGCAAAGCTGAACAGCGCACCCTTCACCACTCTGAGCTACCGACAGCGCGAAGTTCTGGCTGACATCGTTTCGAAGCAGAACATGCGCACTGCAGGGAAGCGAAAGCAGCAGCCGTTCTATGACGAAATAGCAGACGCGCTGGGCCTGAATGACTGAGGCCACAGTCCGGCCCGCGAAGCCCCGCCAGGTGCGGGGCTTTTTGCGCCTGTGGGATAATGTGGACATGGCAACAAAGCGCACAACCACTAAACCGTTCGATATGTGGGACGCTGAATTCATTAAAGGGCTGGCAGCGAATTCGCTGGACGATCAGGCGAAGAAGGCGCAGAAGTTTTACGAAGGTGACCACTGGCAGAATGGCGAAGCCTGGAAAGGCCCGGCCCCCGATGCGAGCACGTGCGCAGCTGGCGATTATGCGCGGTTTATGAATGCCATCATGCAGAGCTTCACCAGTGCGAACGTGGTGAAGGAAGTGGTGGACAGGCACGTGGCTGCAGTCATCGGGCGCAGCCCGCAGTGGCAGCTGGTGCCGAAGGATGCGGCAGCATCGGGAGTGGACGCAGGAACCAGGGCACTGAAGAATCTGATGCCATCCACGAAATCGAAGCAGCCATAACGGAATGGATGGACACCCGCAACGTGCTGCAGAATCTGAAGAATGCGGCCTGCAAAATGGCAACAGCGGGCCGTGGTTATCTTCGGCTGTTCATCCCCAGCGGGCTGCTGGTGAATGGGCAGGTGCCGCGCTGTTCTTCGGTGGCAGAAGCCCTGCAGTTCCTGCACCTGGAAGATGTGAACCCAGACACTGCGGGCATCGTTTATGATCGCAACACGATGCGCCCGGCATCATACACCCTGATAACCACATCAGATGCTTCGAAGAACGGCGAAAGCAGCACTGTCATCGAGCTGCAATACACAGACCCGGTGAACCCAAGAACCTGGTGATGAAGAGCTGGACGAACGCAGATCAGGTGGCGATAGCGAACATACCAGCTGGGCAGATTCTGCTGGGCCACGAAATGACCCGCGAAGCCATCATCACCCGGCAGGTGATGGAACTGCAGGGCGGCCTGAACTTTTCACTGACAGCGATGGGGCGAAATAACGGCACGGCAGGCTTCCTGGAGCGGGTCATAATGAACGCGCAGCCCCCTGGCGAATACGTGAAGGAAGGCAATAAAGAAGTATTCAAGCCAGCGAAGTACCAGGGCGGCCCAGGTGCCACCACGTTCTTAATGGGGCAGCCCACCTATGACGAAACGGGGAACGTGTCAGGGTACACCACGCCAGGCATCGAGCGGTTCGAGCCATCCAGCCCTGAAAGTTTACCGCCAGTATCGAAGCCTACAGGCATGCCATCTACATGGAAGCAAAGCAGGGGGCACCTGCTGGTTCAGAATGACGGCAGCGCATCGGCAGCTTCGCGCATCCAGCTGCGGGCTGACTTCACTGCCAGCATCGGTGACACCCGCAGCGAAATAGAGGCCGCTGTGCGCTGGCTACTCCAGAGCCTGGCGCAGCTGGTGGGCATCTTCATGGGGCAGCCCGAAAAGTTCACAGACCTGCGGCCCGCTGTTCAGGCCACCATCGATACCGGGGCCGCTGTCAGACATGGAGCGGGCAGCCATCCTGGAGCAGCTGGCGAAGGGTGTGCGCAGCCGCGAGACTGCGATGGCCCTGCTGGGCATAGATGACCCCGATGCCGAAGCGTCCAGAATCGCAGCCGAAGCCACCACCAGGCCGATCACGCTGGAAGAGCTGGCACTGTTCGGGGTGGAGCTGCAGCCAGAACAGATGGCTGGGCTGATGGTTCGCGCTGGCGTGGGCTTCGAGGATATGCAGCAGCTGGTGGCCCAGTTCGAGCAGAAGAAGCAGGCAGCAGCAGCTGCGGCTGCGGCCCGCGAACGGCTGCAGAACCCCAACAGCGCATAATAAGGCATGGCCCTGCCATCCCCACTGGGACAGCCCAGGAACGTATACCAGGCGGCTGCAGACTATCGCAGCCGCCTTTTATCGCGTGAGCAGGCCACAGTCGACAATGTGACGGCCCGGTGGCTTCGAGCACGTGCCGAATCGATGCCGAACTGGATGCGCTAACCAGGCGAATAGAGGCAGCCGTGGCGATGGGGAAGGTGCCCGGCTTCGGCACCACAGCCACGCAGTTCAGCGTGTCATGGCTGTACCGGGTGGGCCGCCTGGAAAACCTAAGCAACGCCATCACCCAGAATCTGGCGCAGTTCACCGATGAAAACCGGGCCATGATCGATACTAGGGTGCGCAGCGAAGCCGTTAATGGTGCAGCTGAAGGCCGTGGCCTGATGCAGTTCAGGGTGCGCGATGACGGCCTGGCGGTTCCCAGTCAGTTCGCGCAGCTGCCAGACGCTGCCCTGCAGAGAAAATCATCGCGTTCAGCGGCGAAGGCGGCCCGCTGCCCCTGGCTTTTCGTGGCTTCGGTGATGAGCTGATAACGAAGTGCAGCAGCGGCTGATAACGGGTCTGGCTGCAGGAAGGAACCCCCGCGACATCGCCCGCCAGATGCAGGCCGCCACGGTTCAGGGCGGCATTCTGGACAGGCCGCTGTATGAGCACATGCGCGTGGCTCGAACAGAGCCGCTGCGGGCCTATCGTGAAAGCCAGCGCGAAACCTACCGGGCGAACTCAGACGTGGTGCTGGGGTGGGAATGGCATTGCTTCCCATCGCGCACCACCTGCCCGTTCTGCCTGGCGATGGATGGCACCCGCCACAGCTCAGATGAAAGTATGGCAACACACCCGCAGTGCCGATGCTCAGAACTGCCCATTACAGAGCTTTCGGAGAATCCACCGATGTCTGGGGCGCGGTTTCTTTACAATCAGTCAGCAGAAGTGCAGGATGAGATTCTGGGCGGGCACACGATGGGCGAACTGTACCGGGCCGGGAAGGTGCAGCTGTCAGACATTCCAAAGTTCAGCGAACACCCGAAGTGGGGGCGCGTGGGCCATGCCGACAGCATGAAGGGGCTGGCAGAACGGGGCATTATCACAGCTTCTGACATCACATCAGCGCGGGCATCGAGCACGGCCCGGCCCGTCTGGAAGCTGCCAGACTTTTCGAAGCAGCCAGAGCTGCCGCTGCCGCCACCACCGAAGCCAGCGAAGAAGGAAAAGAACCCGAAGCCAACGGTGCCAGCTGAACCAGATGCGCCAGTCAAGTCGACTAGCGTGTGGGGTGAAAACTTCGCCATATCGGGCGGCACTGTGGCGCAGCGAAAGGCGGTAAACCAGGTTCATCAGCTGTACACCCAGGTGTTCCCCACCATGCCCGATGTGATGAAGGCCGAAATGCAGCGCATCGCCAGCAGTCAGATGGGCAAACTGATGGACTTAACAGGCGGGGCGAAGGGTGCCAGGGGCTTCGCAATTAAGAACGGCGAACCTATCATCCCAGTTAAGCTGAACAGCGCACCGAAATCTACCACGATGGGCGCGATGGTCACGGTGGGCAGAGGGGAGCAGAACATGCTGCTGATGATGCAGTACAACACTGCCGGGCGAAGCCTGGACGAAATCGGCAGCACTGCGATTCACGAAAATGCACACGTGCTGGATTACCTGCTGGGCAAAAGGGCAGGGGTGGATGGCTTCGCGTCTGTGTTATCGCCAGAGTTCGCGGAGTTCAGGCGGCTGGTGGAGCAGTCGAAATGGATGGAGCATGTGTTCGAGTATGTGGAGCGAAGCAAAGCGAGGGGGCCGCGATACGCAAAAGCTGCACGTGATTATGCCGACTATGCCACTGGGCCACATGAGTGTTTCGCCAGGGCACTGCAGCAGTGGCTGGGCGAGGATTACCTGCCCGCTGGTGCGGCTGGCTGGAAGCGCGAAGGCGATGAAGCCGAAGCCCTGGGATACCTTCGAACTTACTGGAAGGATGAAGACTTCAAACCGATAAAAGAAGAACTGCAGCGAATTCTTCGCAGCTTAGGCGTGATGTTATGAAAATCTGGCGTGATAATGTGATCGGAATGCCCCCCGTGCAGGGCCTGTACTCGAAGCTGCGGGAAGAGTTCGAGCAGCTGCCCCCAGAGCAGAAGCTGGAAATAGAAAAGGCAGCAGCCAAAGCCTTCACAGACCCCTGCTTTACTGGCTTCGGAACCGCAGGAAGTAAAGCACAATATGCGGCACGGTGGTGTATAGTATCACCATGCTGAAAATAGCACCATCAGATTTAACCTGGATGTATGACAGGTGCCCGCGATGCTTCCACATGAAGCTGCGGGGCATCAAAGCCCCAGCAGATCGCCTGCCCGGAGTGTTCACCGACATAGACAGGGGCATGAAGCAGGGCGTGACCATCGAGCAGCTGAAGGCACTGGGCCTGAATGTAAAGCAGTTCCTGCCACGCAGCAAAGTGTGCTCGAAGCCCGCAGAGTTCGGCGGCGTGGAGCTGGTGGTATCTGGCTTCATCGACAGGGCTGTGGAATTCGAGGATGGCAGCTTCGGCATAATCGACTATAAGACCACGAACCCCAGGGAGTCTAACCTGGTGAAGTATTGGCGCAGCCTAGCCAGCTACCAGTACGCGATGGAAAACCCCGAAAGCGGCGAAGCCATCGCTGTGGATTTGCCTGGTGTTGCTTCGTGCCCGTGGGCTTTCATTCCGAAGCGAATGGCACCCCGGTGCGCGTTTAAGGGGCAGCTGCAGCGTGTCGACATCGAAGTGAACAGGCCGAAGTACCAGCGGCTGCTGGATGATGTCGGCACCAGCCTTCATGCGCGAAGAACTGCCACCAGCTGGGGCGACTGCGACAGCTGTAAGCATGCCCTGGCACTGGCGAAGCAGATACTGGCGGCACAGGAACTATGATAGACCTGGTGGAAAAGGCGGGGGAAGCCCTGCCAGAGCTGAAGCAGAAGGTGATTAAGCTGATGACGGCCCAGCAGGAAGCCGACAGCGCACACCTGTGGCGCATGTTCCCCATGATGGTGGAAAAGGTGCCCGCTGGGGTCTGGGGAAGTGTCGAGCTGAAGCACGTGCAGCTTTCAGGAAAAGCAGGCGTATGTGGTGGGCCGCTGCAGAAATGAGCTGCGCACCACGCACCCGCAGCTGCAGCTGAACATAGACGGCACGGGCTGGATGTTCGACACCCTGCACGAACGATGGATGAACCGCACAGCCGTGGTGAATGCCAGGGGTGACGTGCTGGTGGGCGGCCTGGGCATCGGCATGATTCTGTGGCCCATCCTGAAGAAGCGCACGGTGCGAAGCGTCACGGTGCTGGAAATAAACCCCGATGTGATCGCAGCAGTTCTGCCGACGCTCGAACACGCTGAAGGCCGCGAAAAGCTGCGCGTGATCGATGCGATGCCAGGCAGTGGGAACCAGAGCCTGGGCAGTTTTATGATTACATCTGGCTGGACATGGTGCCGGGCTATGGGTACGGCCTGAAGCTGCTGAACATCCATCAGGAATGGCTGCGGCATTTGGCAAAGTGGCAGCGCGACTGGAGCGAAAGCTGCACCGACTGTGACCACTGGGGGCTACCAGGAAAATCTTCTGTGGCTGTTGCACGGGGACACCCCGCAGGAAGATGGCCCGAAGCCGATAGGCGGCCCTATCCCATCGGCCCTGCAGACCCACTGGTGGTGGCGATGCTCGAAGAACTGGGCAAAAGGGAACCGCTGGACATGACGGGCTGGGGGCTGGGGGCGGGATGAGGTTCTGCCATGACTGCACCCACTTCGTGACGGTGAAGAACGCAGCCGAAGTAGACAAAGTGCAGCCCTGTGCCCTGGGGCTGCCCGTATCGTTCAGGCTGCCAGAGGATGCTTCAGATTCTGAATGGGGGCACTACAGAAGGGGCTGCAGGATCGTTCACAGCTTCGGCATCAGGTTCAGGTTCGCCATCAGGCACTTCGAGCAGCCAGGCCCCGCAGCCGTTCGGCGGCTTTAGACACATCGCACGAATCGTAAACCAGCTGCAGGCATCGCCGCCACACCCATCAGTTCACGATAGCCCAGGATGCTGGGCGCATCGAAATCTTCCGGGGGCCACCGGTGTGGGCAGCCATCAGAACATCAGCCACGGGCGGCAGCTGCAGAGGTTTCGAGCGGAGTACCTGCCATCCACAGCACCCAGCGAACAGCATGCCAGGGCCGCCAGGCCACTCTGGACATTTTCAGCACCCAGAACATTCATGCGTTTACGCGCCCATTCCTGATGGGGGCGGGTTCCCTCGAGCTGGTGGCAGATCGGAATGGCCCCAGAGCTTTCGCCCGCCCACATGCGCCAGCTTCACATGCCGCCCACCGATGACGAACTGGCAGCCAGGCATGGCATGCTGCAGGTGTTCCTGGATGTATGGCAGGTGGTGGGCCGGGCTTTCGAGATAGAACACAGGGGCTGCATCTGGGGCCAAATCTTGGAAGCCATAGCTGCCGATGGCTGCCACTACTGAATCCTTCGGAACCAGGAACTGCAGCGCAGCCTTCGTGGTGCCATCGAGCTGCCTGCACCTGTCGAAACGTGAAGCGGCACCATGTGCGGCACGTTGGGCTTCGGATATAGTTAGCATGTGCATCTGATTATGCACACCGTTAAACGGCAGGAACCATGAAGAAAATTATGATTATCGCAGTAGGGCTGCTGATGTCTGGAAGGGCAGCCATCGCACAGAACCCCTGGAAGGCGCAGCCCGTGCCACTTGGAAAAGATGACGATGATGAAGATGATGCCGGGCGCAGCCGTTCGTTTCAGCAGATGGTGGCCCGCGCTACCAGTGCAGAAGCTGCTGGCGAAGAACTGTTCAGGGATAACTTCAAACTGCGCGAAGAACGAAGGCAGCTGAAGCAACCATAGCAGACCTGCAGGCGAAGGTGCCAGAGGGCAGCGTGGTCATCACGAAGGAACAGGCCACAGCTTTCGAGGCATACCAGAAGCTGGGTACCCCCGATGAAGTCACGAAGAAGGTGGAAGAACTGGGCGCAGCTGCCACGAAGCTGCAGCAGATCGAAAAGGGAACGAAGGCAGCAGAAGCAGCGAAAGCCCTGAAGTTCGCCCCCGAAGTGTTCCAGAGGCTGGTGGCGATGGATGGCCTGGAGCTGGTGGACGAAAACCGTGCCCCACGAAGGTAAGGACGTGACGGCTGTGTACTTGAAGAAGGCAGACGGCACCGAAGTGGAAGCCAGCGAGTACGCCAAAGCGAACTGGCAGCCATTCAGGCTGCACTTACAGCGGCCCCCTGATGGTGGCGGTTCAGGCGCAGGTGGAGCTGGTGGACAGCAGCAACAGCAACAGCAGCAACAGGGCACCAGCTGGGGTGGTGCAGGTGGAGCTGGCGGCGGCGGCGAAACGAAGCCGCTGGCAGTTTCAGCAGTCGACGCGATTCTGGGCAGGGCAGCCAGCCCCCGCCCCGCTGCACGAAATCGGGCAGCCTGTGAAGCCAGAAAAGTAAAAAGCAGCCGCAGCGTGTTGCAAAAGATAAAAGCCCTGCGTGGTACAGTAGGTGTGAACCGAAGAAGCCGCGCAGGGCGAGGCCACGAACTTCGAAAGAGGCAACATGGCAACACGAAAGTATTCCAACGGAACGCGCCCGGCCTTTTTGCAAGGTGACCCCCTGCAGAATTCTGGGCGAACTGTGGACTGGAGAGAGTTTCAGACCACTTCAACATCGGCAGCAAAAAGGTGTACACCACTTCGGCAGTGGCTCAGAGAATGACACCAGCATCAGCCTGGCGGCAATTCAGGATGGGGCGGCAGTCAAGCCTGGCGACATCATCCGGTTCGCCAACGGCGTCACCCTAACGGTGGGGGCCACCACCGGGACAATCGCGCAGCGGTTTTCTAGCGCGGTGGCAATTAGCGCAGCACCTGCAGCTATTCCATCGAATGAAGTGGGTACATCATCGGCAGCGGCCCTAAGTTCATTCCGGCTGGCACTGTCATGGCGCAGTTCGTAGACCAAGTGAACTACCCAGGAATGGTGCCGTACCTTTCATGCCGAAATGCAGCGAGTGCCACGGGCGCAGCTGTAGCAGGCAACACTGGAAACGGAACGATGGGAACGGTGACGGTGAAGGAACCAGCCGAAGCTGGTGTCTATCGCGTTACCTTCATCGAGCCGAATACGAACCTGGGCACTTTCGTCGTCACCGACCCGAAAGGCATAGACCTAGGGCGCGGGGTGGTGGGCACGGCCTTCGACAGCGCAGACCTGGGCTTCACCATCGCAGATGGCAGCACTGACTTCGTGGCAGGCGATGCGTTCACCATCACGGTGCTGGAGCGAAACACCATGAGCGGGAACCAGACCGTGGTGCCGTGCGGCATCATCCTTACCGATGCTGTGGAAAATTCCATCAGCGATGCAGCCAGTGGCTACGGTGTCGCTGTCGGCGGCGTAGTCTGGGAGAACCTTCTGCCAGATGTCACACCTTCGAACCTTCTGCCCGCAGGCTGTAAGGAATTCCTATGCACACTGCCGCAGGTGTTCCACTTCGGCACCTACTACGATTCGAGGGGGGTCTAAAAGATCATGTTATTCTCATTCCAGCAAGCACTTAACGAAATCAACACCATCACCCCTGGCGTGGGCACCCAAGCCATTCGCCTGGCGAATGGTGTGCGCCCGCCAGAGGATTACATCCTGAACCAGATTCTGCCGAACCGAAACGTGGCAAGCTACACAGCGAATGTGAAGAACATGACGCTGCGCACCACGATGGCTGGGCTGGTGGCGATGGATAGCGTTTACCCAGAGGGTGGCCTCATTCAGTTGAATGAGTTCAATGAATCCACGGCGAAGATCGCGGTGGCGATGACCCTGCGGGAGGAACAGCTGCGCGAACTCCAGACCATCGTGGGGCAGATGCGCCTAGGTGGTTCGACTGATGCGACGGTGAACACCACCCTGGTGACGGAAGCCCTAAACTTCCTTAACAAAGTGGGAATTCAGGCATGCCTGGACACTGAGGAATGGCTGAAGGGCCAAGCTATCAGCGGCGGGCGAATTCAGTGGACATTCAACGGCAAACGGCTGGATGTAAACTACGGCATCCCAGAGGGCAACCTGCTGCCGTACCGGGAAGATGATAATGCCTATGACGGTGCCACATCGAAGTTCTGGGAAGACATGAAGGCCCACCGAAAGCTGCAGAAGGATGGCATCGCTGCCATCATCATGCACCCAACGACAGCCGACGCTATCCAGTACAACCCGGTGAATAACATCGTGCTGGTAAGCGACCCGCTGAACCCGCGCACCCGAATCTGGCGCAAGATCAACCCAAGCACGAACACCTTCACTGCAGACGCGCAAGATACCATCACGGTCATCACGCATGGCGGCGAAGGCGAAGTCTATGACAGATCGAAGCCGGGCATGACCACGCGGGTATCGTTCTTCCCCATCGGGGTGGTGGTGTCCATCGGGCGCAACCAGTCGAGCGGGTACCGTGTTGGACAGGGTAGCACCCCGCCACTTCTGACTGAACTGGGTTATGGACACGTGGCCCCAACCGTGGAAGTGGCGGCGGCTAGGCCGATGGGCGCGGCTTTACACGCCAGAGCAGCGGCCCTGGGAGCTTCGACTGGAAGCAGTCGAGAACTTCCTGCCCGTGATCGAAGCACCCGAAAAGATCGTCATAGGCACCAGTTCGATTATCGGAGCTTAACTAGGTTAGGCCATAATCAGGGAAGGCCCCAGCTGCAGCAGTGGCTGGGGCTTTTTGGTGAATCATGGCAGGAACCACGCGACTACAATGCGCCCACCCCATCAGGGTGGGTAATCGACAATACGGCCCCGGTGCCTTCAACATGGCAGACGAACTGGTGGAAGTAGCACTAGGGCAGGGCGCACAGCTGCTGCAGGGCGAACCAGAGCCAGCCCCGAAGGGCAGCCTGGTGACATTCTCGAACGATGCCCTGCTGAAGGAAGTGGCCCGGCGAAAGCTGAACACAGCCCCAGACCTTTCAGCACTGAGCACTGCCGAAAAGACGCAGGTGCTGGACAGCATCGAGCCAGGCGGCATCATCACCTACCTGCGCGATAATCGCGGGGTTCAGCTCGAAGTTCAGCCCGCTGCACCAGCGAATGAAGGCGGCGAACCCAGCCCCAGCTGTGGCTTCAGAGCTGCCCGAAGGCTTCCCAATTCCGCGACAGGCTGGCAGCTGCTGGCTTCACGAAGCTGGAGCAGCTGAAGGATGTGGGCACCATCGAAGGCTTCACTGCTGACGAAATGGCGAACATCAAAGGCTGAATACGTTCTGGCAGGGGGCGGCTAGTGCCAGGCTGGGCTTACACAGGTGACCTGTCCAAACCACTGGACATGGCCCGGTTCACGTTGGCTGACACCGACGAAGCCACAGCCAGGCTATCTGATGACGTTGGTACTGTCTGCCATCGAGCAGTTTTGGATACCAGCGCGGGGTGGCTGTGTTGGCCCAGAACATCATCACCAGGATACAGGCCGAAGTCATCAGTGCTGGGCGCAGCGGGCGCGACATCTTACAAGTGGAGCGAAAACCGTGTCGACGAGCTGAAGCAGATCAAAAAAGACGGCGAAGCCGGGAAGCTGGCAGAGCCTGGCGGCAGCACCGTGGACCCAGAGGGTACCGGGTACAGTGACTGTGGGCAACAGCCCCAGATGGTGAAGGAATGAAGAAGCAGCGAATGTGTTACACCGTTCTAGTTTTATGCGTGATCGCCAGCGCGGTTCAACTCGAACCGGGCGAAATGGTCACCACCGACCAAGTGCCAGAGGCCACCCTGAAGGAGCTGGCACAGGGCGATACCCGAAGGTGCAGTATCTGCGCACTGAAGATTCGACCCCGAAGCAGGGGAAGGCGGCGCATGGGTAACCATCGCAGACCCGGCCCCAGCGACAGAAGCCGCAGCGGAACCCGGCGCAGGTGAAGCACCTGGTGCGGGAAGAAGCGAAACGGCGGCAGCGGCAGCGAATCCGGCAGCTAGGAGCTGAAAGGGGTAATCGATGAAGCTATCCCCAGCACATTCAGCAGCGGCGAAGCATGCAGCCGCGCACCTACTGGACGCAGTGGCGAACGTGTCCAGGGAAGGCGTGACATCGAACACCCCCACACGGAAAGCAGCAGAGTATCGGCACGGTTTACGCCAGCCTGCCCGTGTCCATCACCCCGGTGGTGGACACCACCCCCACTACCAGCGAAGAAGCAGAGGCCACCAGCAGCCAGTGGCTGCGGGCCAAACTGTTCTACCCATGCACCCACAATGAGGCCCCGGTGGTCATATTGAAGGGGGATGTGGTCACGGTGGAAGGGGTGGCATGGACAGTGGCAGTAAATGTGGCCAGACCCACCGGGCTGGATGATTTAGGCAGTGCCATCGTCACCAGCCCGCACACAGGGAACAGCAGGCGAAAAATGAAGCAGGGCGATGAAATCGGCATTTTGTTCGAGGTTCCTTCTGACGCGAATGCGCGGGAACAGCAGCGGCTGGGATGTGGACAGTCTGCCCCATTCAGAAAAGCAGACGTACCCATGCTATGGCTTCAGCGTGGTGCCCGGCCCAAACGCACTGGAGCAGGGCGGCAGCACCCTGTATGCGAACATAGTGGTGAACGTCATGGCGATAGGCTCGAAGGGTGTTAATGACATCGGCCCGATTCGAGCAGCAGCCCGCGAAATCATCGAAATGCTGCACGTGAATTCAGCAGACACGGGGGTGCGGTACGGTGATGGCTGCATTCTTGAAAGCATCTGCGTTATGCCCATCCACATGTCCCCCGCGATGAGCAGGGCCGGGTGCAGCACTACCTGGGCCATCGTTTTCAGATCAAAGTGCAGCCCGATGGCGCACACAGCTGACGCAGTGGTATGATGTTCCCAGTTTCGGGCGTGTTGCGAACTTTGTAGGGGTTCAGCATCCGGGCCAACAGCGGCAGCAGGTTCGCCTTTTCCGCTGTGAAACTAGGCCGAACCATAAAGCCGGGAAGATGCGGCTGCTAAGGCTGGGGACGTTAAGACGTTCACGGGTGCCTGCACACCTTCATCGCAGCACCCAGCATTTTCGCAGGGCGTTGTGGAGTTTTCGCCCGCGTGTGGCCTTTCCTTGTGGGCAGGGCGGTGCTGCAACATCGCCCACACACGAACACAGCCATAATCTGTGCATGGCTGACGTGACACTAAGCACCCCAGGCTTCGATGGCTTACCAGAGCGCACCCACAGGGCTGCATCGCGCACCCTTCGCACGTGGGGCTTCGAGGTGGAGCGGCGGGCGAAGATGAAAAGCCCGGTAGACACGGGCTTCAATAAGAACACGATATACACCGTGGCTGAAGATGGCAGCATGTATGTGAACCAGCAGCGCGTGGCCCAGCGGCCCACGATGCCCGAAACCAGGTACAGCACACGGCTGGGGCGAACAGTGAAGCGCAGCAGCCCGCTGGCAGCCATCGAGGATGGCCTGCAGTTCACCAGCATGCTGGGCAGTGGTGCCAGTGTCGGCATGGTGGGTGGCGAAGGGGGTGCCTGCCATCGGCGGCCTGCCATCACCTTCGCAGATCGTGGTGGAGGTTAGGGTGGGCAGCGAGTACGGCCTGTATCTGGAAATGGGCACGGTGAAAAAGCGCAGCGCAGCCATTCCTAGGCCCAGCTGGTGAAGAAGTCACCCCGATGATAGACGGCCTTCTGGCTCGAAACCTGAAGCGCGAAGGGTGGTCTGATGCCCAGCACCACACTGACACCGACAAAGCGAACAGCAGCAGGCACATGGCTGAACTGGACGCAGAAGAAGCAGCCTTCTGCAGCATCGAGCGACACCACCAGCGGCGTGTATCCAGGCGGCGTGGTGCCCACTCCAGCATGGGGGGTGCAGGGGTCTGCTGCGAATCTTCAGGCGGCACTGGCTGCCGATGATTCGAGCTTCGCGGCCCGCAGCGCACCAGTGGGTTCGACCACCACCAGCCCGTACCTGAAGGTGCTATTTTCGGCAGCTGAAACCGTCCAGCGGGCGCGACACTTCAGGCCGTCAGCTTCTTCGTGCGCAGGGCTGGCTGCAGCCGAAGCACCACCACCGATGCCGTGGTGTACATGGTGAAGGGCGGTAACTATCTGACAGCCATCAATAAGGCGGGCGCATCGCCCCTGGTGGGCAGATCAGTCTGCGCTGGAGCTGGTGGAGTATTCATTCACAGCTGCCGAACTAGCCACGCTGGGGGTGACCATATCAGACCTAGCCAGCGGCTTCGGCATCGGCCTGCGAATCCAGCAGACAGGCGTTCAGCCTTCTGGTGCCCGCGACGCTGGAAGGGGAGTACCCCACCGAAACCACAGCGGCGATAATCGACACGATAGAATGCCAGATCGCGTACAGCATCGTGGACGAAGCGCAGGCCGAAGTTTCAGAGCTTCCACACGCATCTGGTGCCAGCAGCTGGCTGACGTTGGCCCCTGTTCAGGGCACAGTTCCATCGGGGCACGAAATCCTGGGCATCGAGTTCGATTTACTGGGCTTCTGTGACGATGGGAATGCAGCCGCAGCTTCGCCCATCGTTTCGACTGAGTTACGCTGCCCCAGGCACAGACCCTGCAGCCACCAGCAGCGTGAATGTGGACGCAGCCACGAATGGCTGGACGAACGCAGGCAGCCTGGCACCTGGGCAGCTGTTCGATTTATCGAGCACCCCCACCACCTGGCGCACCTGGCTGTCCACCCGCGACTTCAGCAACAATAACCCCAGCGGCAGTGGCGGCAATTTTCCATACGATCAGAGCGGGGCATGGAACTATGGCGGGGTTCAGACATGGGCCACGGCCCCAGTGCAAACTGTCGAGCCAACCATGCCCAGGTTCGCATGGTCTGACTTCACCGACAATGTGGTGGCAACAGATCGCCCGGCCCCGAACGCCAGGCCATTCGCAGTGGTGGGAGTCTGGAAGGCCACAGGTGTCACGCCAGGGCTTAATGAAGCCAGCGCGTTCTATGTGGGGCACGGGGGTTCAGAACCTAGCACCACCGAACCAGAGCCAGACGTGGGTGCTGTGGCTGCGTTTCAACATCCCCCCGCAGGCGTACATCGCAGGTGGCGGCGGCCCGCCTGGTGGCGGCCCCGAAGTGCTCGAACCGGGTGGCGAACCAGGCATCATTACCGACGTGCTGCAGACCACGCTGCCATCGAGCGGCGCACAGGTGGCAGCATTCACGCTGCTGAAGTTCGTGCCCCAGCATTCGATTCTCGAAGTGGCCCTATCGATGGATGGCTCGAACCCGGTGGGGGACACCTGGTTCGTGTTCTTAACGACGAACGCGACGCTGCAGACGGCTGGCAGCAGCTCGAACCTGTGGGGCAGATCATGGGCACCTTCAGACTTCGCGGGCACTTTCGCGCTGCTAATTCGTAGACCTGCATCCAGTAAAGCGGTATCATCGCAGTACGCGACATTAGCCAGGGTGCGAGTCACGACCACCCCGCAGGGGGTTCTATCATGGCAAACCAACGTCAAAAACTAAGCGAAATTGTTCTACTGGGCATCGAAAGCACAGCAGGCACACTGGCGTCATCGTTCCGGAAGGCTGCGGGCACTGAATTACAAATCGCGCCCGAACGTGAACATGCTGAAGCACACCCACAGGGGTGAAAAGATGAAACGCTGTGGCTATTCCGATTCAGGAATGGAGCACTGGCAGCATCAGCGGCATACTGGACTATAACGAAATCGGGTACGTGTTCGAGAGCACCATCGGTAACTGGACTTCACAGCGGCGGGCACTGCGAACCAGCGGAACATTCACACGTACCTGCTGGACAATCGAAAGCGCAGCACCTATAAGACATGCAGCCTGCAGCGCGGCAACGATGTGCGGGCGCACGGGAACCGTTACCTGGTGGCATGACGGGGTATCTGTTCAGATCACCCCGGCGCAGTGCCAGGTGTCTGGCTCATTCTTCGCACGGGCGATGGATGACGGCATCACCCTGGCGACGGCCCCGAACGCAGTGCAAACTGTCCAGGTAACTGGAAGCCCAACGGGTGGCACGTTCAAGCTGTCATTTAGGGGCAGGAAACCGCAGCGGTGGCGTACAACGTCAGCGCAGCGAACCTGCAGACTGCGCTGGAAGCAGTGCACGGAATCGGCAGCGGAAATGTAGCGGTGACGCTGGCATCGAGCACGTACACTGTCACCTTCCAGGGTGCGCTGGCGGGTCAATGGCAGCCACTTCTGCGAATGGCGAATAACAGCATGACTGGCGGCACCACCCCCAGCCTTACTATCGCTGAAACCACTGCAGGGGACTATGCCACCATGCCGCTGGTGCCCATCGTGCCGGGTCACTTTTCCATTACATCGCAGACACGCAGGCGGGCCTGGCAGCTGGGAAGCTCGAAGCAGCCACAGCTGGCGTGGCGGCGGCTGGCTTCGACTTCGGTGGGCGGCATAATCCGTACTTCACCGTGGACAGGGCCAACGTGCCGAACGGTGCGAACGCGCTGGCATTCACTGACACCGTGGAAGCCGACCCGAAGTTCGTGGCAAACCTTCTGGTGGCTGCGAACAGCACGGGCATGGCGATGCTTTCGACGCTTCGAGCTGGGGCCACGAAATGGTTCCGCATGGAAGCCTTCGGCCCGGTCATCGGGAACACGTCAGATGTTCATAAGTTCATCGTGGAGGCTGCGTGAAGATCGCAGACGGGCGCAGACTTCAGCGAAGAAGATGGGCGCGTATTGTATCCATATCCCCTTGGAGTTCTGCGAAGGGCCGAACGGGGAAGTGCCGACGATCACGCTGGAAAACGGCATCGCGGCCTACTAAGGGCTGCGAACAGAATGGTGGGGTGTGTGCCGCATGGCATGCACCCCATCGTGCTGTATAATGGGCCTGTGGTTAAACTAGCCGACTTAAACGAAAGCAGCGGGCGATTATCGTGCCGTGGCACCTGGACGAAACGGGCCGCGAGTCTGTCGACATCGAAGTGGTTTATGACCCTTCGAAGCGAACGATGGACAGCGTAGACCCCAGCGACCCGAACATGAGCCTAAAGGACTTCTGGACAGAAAGGCTAATGCAGGCCGTGGTTAAATGGGACATCATGGACGACGACGGCAGCATGCTGCCCATCACAGCCGAAGGTATCGGGAAGCTGGAGGATGCGCTGGTGCAGGTGATTCTGGCAAAAATCCAGGATGATGCCCGCCCAAACCTGAAGAACATGATAGGTACCTAGAGTTCCTAGTGTCTGGCGGCATCATAGGTGAGAGCTGCCAGACTGGGTGCCATACATCCAAGCCGCCAAAAGTTCTGAATACACAGCCGTGGTTCTGGCTGGCGGCTGGGAACCAGGCGACCCGGTACCGATTCACTGGGTGACGTGGGGGCTGATGTACGAACGTGTGGAAATTGAGGCACGGGTACAGTTAAAACTACAGGCTGAAGCACAGGGTGCCCCGCAGCTGTAGGATGCACCCATGCCCACCCTGAACGAGCTGAAGCTGCGCGGAACCTATGACGGTTCCCAGATCGATGACGGCGTGAAGAAAACACGCCAGCAGATGAAGGAAGCCGCCCGCGAAATTAAGCAGGCGGCTGACTCTGCAGAAACGGCTGTAAAGTCATCCATGATGAAGGCGGGGCAGGCGTATGCCAAGCTGCCAGCCGAAGCCCGCAAAGCCCTGGACGAAGCGCACCAGGCGCACCTTCAATACCAGCAGCGCACGAATGGCGTAATGATGGGCATAGGCGCATCGATGTCGGTGGCCCTAACCGCCCCGCGGCTGTTGGCAGCTAACCAGGCGAAGAACCTAGCCAGCGACTTCGAGCAGAACATGGACGTGCTGCAGGTGTCCATTCGGTCTGCAGGTGTCCATTCGGGCCACCACGAAGGAAATGGAGGTACTGCGCCAAAAGGCCCGCGACCCTGGGCGCAGACATGACCCTACCCGCCACCAGTGCCACCGATGCAGCGCGGGCGATGAATGAGCTGGCGAAGGGCGGCCTGAACGTGAACGCAGTTCTGACTGCAGCAAAGGGCACCATGCAGCTGGCAGCAGCAGCTGGCATAGACAGCGCGAAGGCCGCCCAGATTCAGGCACGGGCACTGGCAGCCTTTTCGCTCGAAGGCACCCAGGCCACCCACGTGGCAGACCTTCTGGCGCGGGCAGCGTATTCAGCCACGGGCACTATCGAAGATATGGGCTATGCGCTGCAGGCCGCTGCAGCTGTGTCTGCGAAGTCTGGGCAGTCTATCGATGCGACGGTGACGGCGATAACCCAGCTGGCGAAGGCGGGCATAACGGGGCAGGATGCGGGCACATCGCTGAAAACCATGCTGCTGCGACTCGAAGAAGGCGGCAGCATCAAAAAGGTGCGCGACGTGATGAACTCGCTGGGTGTCGAGGTTTACGACGCTGCAGGCCGCATGAAGGATATGCGGGCCATCATCGAGGAATTCACCCCTGCGATGCAGAACCTGACAGAAGAACAGCGAAACGCTGCCCTGGCTGTCATCTTCGGCAGCGATGCCATCAGAGCTGCGCAGGTCATTCTGGGCGGCGGCGTGAAGGCATACGACGAAATGCGCAGCAGCCTAGACCAACAGGGCGCAGCTGCGGAGCTGGCAGCAGCTCGAAATAAGGGCCTGAAGGGTGCGCTGGATGGTTTAAGTTCTGCGTGGGAGACACTGCTGCAGAGCACGGCAGAGCCTGTGCTGGTTCCGCTGGCAAATCTAACCCGAACAGCTGGCGAACTGGTGGGGAACTTCAGCGAAATGGGCAGCGGCGGGAAGGCCGCAGCTGTTGGCATCCTGGCTATCACAGCAGCAGCTGGGCCTGCGATTCTAGCGGCAGCTTCACTGAAGAATGCCCTGATAACCCTGGGAGTGATTCGAGCAGCAGCCACCACTGCAGCAGCGGCAGAGGCTGGCGCGAACGCAGCAGTGGCGGCATCGGCCCAGGCCGCAGCCGTGGCAGAGGTAGAGCTGGCAACAGCAGAGCGTAACGCAGCGGCAGCGGCAGGGCAGGCAACAGTGGCCCAGACTGCGCTGGCGGCTTCACAGGGGGCTGTGTCGGCATCAGGCGCAGCAGCAGCTGGCGGTATGGGGCTGGCGGCCCGTGGCATGGCACTGCTGGCATCGCCTGCTGGCATCGCTGTGCTGGCTATCACTGCGCTGGCTGCGGCCTTCGTGGGGCTGAAGCACTGGTCTGAACTCGAAGCAGAGCAGGCGAAGGAAAACACGCGGGAATTCGTGGGGATGTACGAAGCCGCAGCGAAGGCGGCAAAAGCCAACAGCGAAACGGCTGCCAGCGTGAAGCCGCTGCTGGTGGAGTTCCTGAAGCTCGAAAAGCAGCACAGCCTTACCAACGAAGAACAGAAGCGGCACCGTGACCTAGCCAACGAAATCAGCATGAAGATGCCGCAGCTGGTGAAGCGGTACGACGATCAGGCGAACGCACTGCTGGACGTGGCAGCTGCACATAAGGAAGCCGCGAAGCAGGCATCGAACCACTACGATAAGGAGCTGATGCTGGCGAACGGGCGGCTGCAGACCATCAGGGCGGGTGACAGTGCCCAGCAGCTGACGGAAATGCAGCAGAAGATGGGCGTGGGCCGTGGGCTGACGTTCCAGCAGATTCGAGCAGCCACCACCTACCAGCGGCACGGCATGGGTGATATAAGCTGGCACAGCACAGATAACACCTTACTGCAGCAGCGCGGGCCGTTCATGGATGCGCTGGGCCGGGCGAAGAACCTGGAAGAACAGGGCTTCGCATCAAAAGCCGAAGTAGAAAAAGCCTGGCAACAGGCAGAAAAGATGTGGCTGGAAGCCCAGAACGAATATCGAAAAGTTCAGGCCGAAGCCGCAGAAGCCACCCGAACAGCGAAGGAGCTGCGCGACAGGGCGAAGATGTCACCACAGCAGTGGCAGGCGAAGCAGGACGCTGAAGCGAAGAAGGCAGCCGATGCTGAACGCCAGCGCACCAGCACAGAGAATAAGCGGTATCAGGCAGAGTACGAGCGGCAGCTGAAGGAACGGGGATATGCGGGCAGCACCAGCTTAACTGAGGCCGGGAAGTCTGGCAGCGCGAAAGCAGCAGCAGTGAAGGCTGGCAACGAAATCACAGCCCAGTCACTGGCGGCAGCTGCGAAGTGGATAGACACCCCAGAAGGGCAGGCATCGTGCGGATATTTTGCCATCCAGCTGCTGAAGAAAACGGGCGCGATTCTGAATTCGAAGGGGTACCAGGGCAGCGCGAAGGACTTAATAGACCGAACGATGGCGGCAGGCGGGCAGCGCATCAGCGCATCTGAAGCCCGCGCTGGTGACCTGGTGTACTACTACGGGAAGCAGTACGGCAGGGCGAAGGACGAAAAGGGCAACGGGTACCACGTTGGGGTCTATCGCGGCGATGGGTTCGTGGTGGATTCTAGCGATGAAGTCACTCGCACGAAGCGGCGGCTGGGGCGGGATGCCCAGTTCATTCGGCCTGCCAGGGCGGGCACGGCTGGCGAAATGGCTGTCCAGCAGGTGGTGGAGTATCAGCGGCAGCAGAACGAACTAGAGCGCGAATGGCTGCAGCTCGAAAAGGAACGGGCCGATGCTGTCGAAAGGCTGCAGCAGCGAGTCGACGCAGCGGCAGATTCTGAAGCCAGCTATGCCGAAGCGATGGGCTTAACCCTGAAGCAGTTCAAGGCCCTAACCCCAGAGCAGCGAAAGCGTACAGACCTGGCGATGGCCTCACTGTCTGCAACGAATGCCGACGAAGAAATCCGCAGAATGCGCGGGGCTGCGTTCAATTCGAGGTTCACAGACCCTGTGGAGCGGGCCACGGCAGAGTACGCCAGCCAGCTCGAAGGCAGAAAGGATGTCAGCCAGGCCGATAAGGTGCGCATGATCGAAGAACGGCGGCAGATTCTTCTCGAAGAACGGGCCGAAGCGTGGAAGCGCGAACTGGCAGCTGCCCAGGCCGAACTCGAAATCGCGCAGGCTCGAACCGAAGAAGAACGGGCACGGCTGCAGCTGAAGGCTTCGCGCCCAGACCTTTCGGAAGAACAGCGCAGCCAGCTGCTGGGGCTGGGTGCAGCTCGAAGGGAAGCAGAGCGGGCGAAGGATGCCCAGGCGCAGATTCGTGCAGCCACCGAAGGAACCGCCCAGGCGCAGCTTCAGGTGGCCCATTCCGAAGCACTGCAGGCCATCCAGCGCGACACGAAGCTGACAGAAGACGAAAGGGCCAAAGCTATCGAGCGACAGAACGCGCTGCTGGAAGAACAGCGGAGGCTTCTGGAGCTGAACGCACTGGTGGCGGCGAAGAAGCTGACGCAGGGCGAAGCCGATGCCATCGCTGCCGAAATCAAAAAGCAGACGGCTGCAAACGAAACCGCGAAGGCGAACGAAGCGCAGACGGCAAAGCTGGCGAAGGCCCAGGAAGATGCCAACAGGCGGCAGCAGGAAGCACAGGAGCAGATCCTGCAGAAGGCTAGGGATAACACCGACAAAGCTGCAGACATTCTGCTGCGCCCGTTCCAGGATGGCCTGCAGAACGGCATGCGGGGCTTCTGGCAGAGCCTCACAGATCAATGGCGGCAAACCACGCGCCAGATGTTCCTGGAGTGGACGCGCAGCCAGCTGGTTCGAGCACTGGAGCCGAAGCTGGACGGTGCCGAAGTTCGAAAGCTGAAGGCAGCCAGCGCAGCGAAGGCGAAGGCAGAGCTGGCGGCATCGAACGCGCTGCTGGGTGCTGGAGCTGCTGGCATCAGGCAGGGCGAAAGCGGTGGTATTCCAGACTGGCTGGCGGGTGCCCTGGGCGGGAAGAAGGCGAAGGGCTGGATGGATGCAGCCAGCACTGTGCTGGGCACCATCCCAGGCTTCAACTGGTTCGGCCTGAAGTTCGCAGCTGGCGGCGAAATGCCAGACGTGGGGCGGCCCATCCTGGTGGGCGAACGTGGCCCAGAGCTGATAGTGCCGAACGGCAGCGGGCGCGTCTATCCTGCAGGCGATACCCAGAAAATGCTGGGCGGTGGCGGGAACATCACCGTGGTGCAGAACATCACCACGCCAGACCCGCACGGCCTGCGCAGAGCTTCTGGGCAGGTCACCAGCGACATGCTGGCTGCCCTGGCTCGAAACCAGCGCAGGAACTTCAGGAAGTAGCGACGAAGCCCAGCGGTGCATAATCACTGCATGGGCTTCATCGATATTCGAATGCCAGAACGCATCTGTAAGGAATTCGCGGGCGGGCCGACTTTTGCAAACACGATTATGCGGGCGCGTGGGGGCTATGCGCAGGCGAACGTGGACAGGCCAGACGTGCTGTTCAAATACGAAGCCAGCGCGATGCTGAAGGATAGCGCACTGCGGCTGCAGCTGATGGCCTTTTTTATGGCCCTGTACGGCGATGCCAGCACCTTCAGATTTAGGGACATCGGGCACTACTGGACTGGCTGCCAGCTGCCTGGTGTCGGTGACATCACCCCGCTGGCACCCGCAGCCATCGAGCCATTCGCCACAGGCGACGGGACACAGACGCAGTTCCAGCTGAAGGTGCCCTATACCTTCGGCAGCTTCACCACCTGGCGCACGATCACGAAGCCATGCAAAGTGAACGACGATAACCCAGGGTATACCGGGCCGCGATTCTGGTGGGGCACCACCCCTAAAACTTCAGGCGTCACGGTGGACTATGACACGGGCATCGTGACCTTCAGCACTGCGCCAGGTAATGGTGTGGCGATTCGGTGGGCCGGGCTGTTCGATGTTCATGCCAGGTTCATGGATGGGGAGCTGATACTGGCACTACTCGAAAGCCCCGAAGCTGCTGAAATGAAGATCAGGGTGATGGAAGAACTGGGCACGGGGATAGAATGAGGGGCGCAGGCGACCTACTGACACACCTGCAGCAGTATCGCACCACGATGGCTGTGTGCTGGCGAATCGAAACCACGGGCGGCGATGTTCTGGGCTTCACCACATGCAGCCATGACATCACCATCGGCGGGCTGGTTTATAAAGCCAGCGGCGGCCTGCAGCCCACAGCCGTGCAGAGCAGTATCGGCCTTTCAGTGGATAACGGCGAAGTGGCAGGCTTTATGAACGCTTCGGTGCTGCCTGCGCTGAAGATTCGGGCGGGCGTGTTCGATAACGCCAGGGTGTTCGAATTCGTTGTCGACTATACGAACCCAGACGGCGGGCAGCTTAAAATGCTGTGGGGCACCATCGGTGAAATCGTGCGAAAGGGGGCGGGCTTCACGGCAGAGATTCGAGGAAGCACCCAGATGCTGGCAGAGGAAATAGTGCAGCTGACGCAGGCCACATGCAGGAATGAATTCGGTGACAGCCGATGCAAAGCCATACCAGGCGTGAATGCTGGAGCGATTACCAGCGGCATCACTGCAAACCAGTTCGTGGCTTCGGCCCTAGTGGGTGCCCGCGCTGATGGCTTTTTTAATGGCGGGTACGTGACCTGGACATCTGGAGCGAATGAGGGGCTGCGGTTCGATGTGGTGCAGTACACATCATCCACGGGCACGGTAAAGCTGGCGCAGCGGTTCGTTCTTCCTGCTGCCAACGGTGACACCTTCACCATCAGGGAAGGCTGCTTAAAAACGGTTCCAGCATGCAAAGCAAAATCGAACATACTGAACCTGAATGCAGAGCCTTACATACCTGGAAACGATACGCTGCTGAAGGTGGTGCGGGCGCAGTGACACAGCAGCTGTGGGTGGCTGAATGCCTGGAATGGGTGGGCACACCCTTCAGGTGGCAGGGCCGGGTGAAAGGTGACGGGGCCGACTGCTTCGGCCTGGTGGTGGGCGCAGCGAAGCAGCTGCAGTACATCCCAGCAGACTGGGAGTTCAACAGATACGCCAGGCGCGATGACCTGGCACAGATGGCCCAGACCGTGGTGGGCACGTGGTTCGATGATGTGACGGGCAGCGAAATGCAGCCGGGTGACATCGTGGGGTTCCATAAGGGGCACGGCATCATTCACCTGGGGGTGCTGTACGAACATCCTGATGGTGGCTTCGGCATCGTTCATACTGAGGATTACAGGCAGATCGTGGCGCACACGCTAACAGCTGGCGTGGCAGCTTCGGTGGCGCAGGTCTGGCGTCCGAGGTATGAAGAATGGGAAGCAGTAAAGAATTCGTAGGCGGCATCATAGGCGTAGCCATCGCAGGTTCCCCAATAGGTGGCGCGATGACTGCCCTGCAGGGCTTCCAGCTGGGCAGCGCACTGGGCGGCCTGTTCACCCCCAACGAATCCCAAAGCGCAGAGTACGGGCGGCTTTCAGACGTGCGCAGCACCGGGTCGACGCAGGGCGCACCCATTCCTGTAATTTTCGGAAGGCACAGGGTGGGCGTGAATATCGTGTACCTTTCAGACATCACCGAAACGAAGCGAACCGAACGGGTGGGCGGGGGTAAGAAGTAGATGGGTAAGGGCGGCGGTGGCGCAGAGCAGACCACATACGAGTATTACCAGACGCTGCAGCTGCTGGTGTGCCAGGGGCCGATGAAGCGAGTGCGGCGCATCTGGGCCGGGTCTGATGTCATTTACGATGATCGCCCCGAACAGGTGGGCTGGAGCAGCCGCCCTGTCACAGCAGATGGGCGCAGGCCATCGGTGGCTTCATTCCTAAGCGTGTCGGAAATCGAGATATACCTGGGCACCCAGACGCAGGGCCGAAGCCCCACCCTGGAAGCCTTAATCGGCACAGCCGACTGCCCGGCATTCAGGGGTTCCTGTTACATCGTGTTGAAGAACTTCCCCCGCCATAAGTATGGGGGTGGCCTTCCCACTTTCAGCGTGGAAGCGGAAAGCGAAGGAACTGACGATCAGGGCCGTGTGTCGCTGCCCTATGTCATCGATGCCATTTTGGACATGGCGCAGTTCCCAGATGATGCCCGCGACTTTTCAGAACTGGATGCCATCACGGTAGATGGCCTGGTGCTCGAAAACCGCGACGAAGCCCGAAAGCATTTAGACGCGCTGCAGCAGGCGTATCTGTTCGATTTTGTAGATGTCGACTGGCAACTGAAGGCAGTTCTGCGTGGTGGCACCAGCAGCTTCACCATCGAGCCAGAGCACGTGGGCACTGGAACCCCAGAACCTGCAGCTGAAACCATTCAATCAGCCCGGCTGCAAAGCATCGAAGTGCCGCAGCGTGTGGATGTGGTTTACAAGTCTGCCAGTATCGACTTCCAGACATTCACGCAGACCACGAACCGCGAAGCCGCAGGCACCACGAACGGCGAAACGCTGGCACTGCCAGTGGTGATGACAGAAGTGCAGGCGATGGCGGTGGCCCGCAGAACCCTGGCGGCGAAGCAGGCGGCCCGTGAAACACATAAGCTGGCGGTGCCTTTCATGTACGCTGGGCTGCACCCTGGAATGGTGGGAAGCCTGCCGCTGGAAGATGGCGGCACGGTCACGGTGAAGATCACCGACATGACCACGGGACTATTCGGGCACATCGAGCTTACACTGGTGACAGATGACCCAGAGGCATACCTGCTGACTGGTGACGGTGCAGCAGACCCTGGAACGGGCACCACTAGCCAGAATGACGGGGCTGCCATCATCTGGGCCGCAGACCTTCCAGCGATGACCACGCTGGATGATTCGAGCTTCGACGGCTGCAGCATCCTGGTGGTGGCAGGAAGCCCCAGGATGGCGTGGGGCGGCGGCACCACTCGAAGCCAGGCCCGCATTCGTGACACCTATGGGCGAATGCAGGAAAACATCACAGCGCACACCATCAGCGGCAGCATCGGGACGCTTACAGGGACGCTGGCGCAGTGGCGCGGGGGGAACGTCTGGGATAACACCAGCACCCTGAATGTGAAGCTGGCTAGTGTGTTCACTGCCTACGCTTCGGCCTATGTGAGCAACACGGGGAACGGCATCATAGAAATGTCAGACCCACCGACGAACAGCGGCGTGATGCAGGGCGCGTACCTGGTGGAGTTCACCAGCAGCTCGAACTTCACAGTAAAAGACCCAACAGGGGCCACGGTGGGCACAGGAAGTGTGGGCACAGCCTTCGGCATCGAAGTGCGTTTCAAGATCACAGCAGGCAGCACTGCCTTCGTCACGGGTGACAGGTTCACCGTCACGGCTGCCCCCACCGGGGCTGTTATCGGTGACCCGCCACAGGGTGCGACTGATGCCGATGTGCTGAATGGCGCGAACGTGCTAGTGGTGGGCGGCGAAGTCATCCAATATGCCCAGGTGACAGACCTGGGTAACAATCAGTACACCTTAACCCGCCTGCTGCGCGGGCGAAGGGGCACCGAGCACATCGCCTGGAATGCGCACAGCGCGGGCGAAACGGTGGCCTTTATCCCAGATAACGGCGAAGTGCAGAGATTTAAGGCGCACCTGTCTGAAGTAGGCAACACCCGCACCATCAACATGTTCGAAACGGGGGCCGTGGGCCGTGACTACTCGAACACGCAAAGCACCACGGTGGTGATGCAAGGGAACGCACGAAAGCCCTGGGCACCTGGCGCAGTGCAGCCTGTTCGTGGCGGCACGAATGATGTGGTAATCACCTGGAAGTACAGATCCAGGTGGGGCGATGAGCTGGCAAACGGAACCCCGAACGTGCGCCTAGGCGAATCGAGCGAAGTTTATGACCTGGAAATCTGGGACACCACATTCACCACGCTGAAGCGAACAGTGAGCGGGCTAACGGCCCCCACATACACGTACACCAGCGCGATGCAGGTGGCTGACTTCGGAGCTGCCAGCGCGTTCGGCCTGAAGCTGTACCAGGTGTCCACGCTGGTGGGCCGTGGCTTCCCATCGCGCACTGTGGTGCCATAATCAGGCATGGCTAACACAGCAAACCTGGGCATAACTCTGCTGGACGAAGGGCAGGCGCAAAAAGAAGTAACCATAAACGAAGCACTGACGCTGCTGGACACACGGCTGCAGGGCCTAGTGTCAGCCAATAACGGCAAAATGCTGTACGTGACCCTTTCGAGCGGCACCCCCATCGTGGCCCCCGTGACCATCGGGGCCGGGCTGCAGTTCAGTGCTGGCACCATCGCAGGGGTGGATGCTTCGGCATCAGTGGCGGGCCTAGTAAGCACAGGCACCCAGACATTCGCGGGCGCGAAAACCTTTAACGGTGGGGTGACATCGGGCGCAGGATTTACTGCCAGCAGTGGAGCCATCGAAGCGGGTGCTGCTTCATTCGTCAGCAATAAGGCCCGCATGTACACAGACGGGACGCTGGGCACCGTATTCACAGCAAAAAGCGGCAGCAGCTATGACATGGCATTCGCCAGCAGTGGGGGCTTCCTTCTGTTCGCAAACCCCACGGGCACCAGTGACTTCAGCATCGTGAATGGCGAGATGATCGTGGCGAAGCGAGTGCGCAGCGGCGTGGTGGTGGTAAGCGATGGCGGCGGCACAATCGCCATAAACGCAAAAGAAGGGAACCACTTCAGAACCACGCTAACAGGGAACAGAACACTGGGAGTGCCGACGAACGCGCAGGATGGGCAGCGGTTCATTCTCGAAGTTATCCAGGATGGAACAGGAAGCCGCACCCTTACCCTTTCGACTGGAACCAGTGGCAGCTATGCCGTGGGCACCGACATCACAGCCCTGGGCCTTTCGACTGCAGCAGGTGCTGTGGACATCTTCGAGTTCGTGTATTCATCGAGTAAAGCCCGCTGGCTGCTGGTGAACAGGGCGCGGGGATTCTAAACGAAAAGGGGGAAGCATTAAACGCTTCCCCCTAACTTCGTGCCTTTCAGCTCGAACGATTAAACGGCGATGCTTTTAAGGGCATCCCCAGCGACCACAGCGACGCTGGCGGCGTAATCGCCCACCACGTACTGCTTCGCGTTCTTCGCCTTCGATGCCTTAAACAGCAGCCCGCAGACATCTTCAATATCGCGGCCCGTCATGTCCAGGTAAGTGTTCCCCTGCCAGCTTTCGGCGGGCATGCAGGGAGTGAGCACAAGATAGTTCGAAGCGACACCCAGCACCACGAAAAGCCTTTCGCGGAGTTCCACGGGCTTCGCCACGGGCTTCGCGCCACTCAGACCTTCGACAGCACTGCCAGCCTTCAGCTGTGCCCATTCGTCTGGATGCACCACAATTCTGTCCATGCCGTCTGGAGTTTTCACCAGGCTGGCATCAGGGAATTCGGCGGGCGGGTCTAAGTTCTTCCTGGCACCTGCGCTGCCGCCTTCTTCCACCTTCAGTGGTGCGGCCCTGCCACGCGCCCTGCCCGCATCGTCATCATCTTCGCCTTCGTCACCGAAGCCCAGATCGCCCTGGCTGGCATTCGCGGCTTCGCGGTTGAGATCCTTCTGCGCCTTCTGGTAATCATTCCAAAGTGCCAGCGCAGCCACCGACATGCTGGCGGGGTCTGCACCGTCTGCGCTCAGGCTTTCGCGTTTCGTGAAGCCATCGCGCTGCATCTGCTGCTTCCAGGTGCCAAAAGTTTTGGCTGCACGGGAAGCAAGTTTCTGTAGTTCTTGATTCATGGGTATGTTTTCCTTTTTAGGTGCCCCGCAGCCGGGCTGCAGGGCACAAAGCGTGTTCAATTTTTCGGGGCAGTCAAGTCTAGCACCACGATGCCCAGCCTGCCAGCGAAAGCATCGAGGGCATTCTCGAAGGCCCGGCTGCAGTCATCGGCCTGGCTGGTGAAGTAGGCCACTTCGTGCAGATATGTGCGCACCAGTTCCTGGCGGCTGCCTTCAGTGAACAGGCGCACGTTCAGCCATACCGCCATATCGTCGTACTGAGCGAAGCCCATAAGCTGCTCGACGTGATTTTCGAAAATGCGCACAGTGAGTGGCGGGGCAGCGATAAAGGCATCGAGCCTGCGAAGTTCTGCGATGGCTTCAGCATACGGTTCGACATCCACAGGCTGGTATTCAGGCTGTTCGATGCGCACCACTTCGCTGGCGGTTTTAATCACCCCAGCCAGCACCCCGATGATGGTGCTGCTGACTTTTTTAATGGTGAAGCCAGCATCGGCAGCCCGTGCTGAATCTTCCCAGTTATCTGTGGGCAGCACGGCCTTCGGCCCATGAAGTTCGCGGAACAGATCGCCCAGCCGCTGCGCGAATGTGCTGGTGACACTCCAGCTGCCGCAGATGTCGGCTTCCCAGCTTTCTGGGTTCTGGAGCACGGCCCGCAGCTGTTCGTCTGTGGCCTTTTCGAGCAGGTAGCGGTTCACTTCCCAGCGCAGATCAAAATCGGTGACCATCGAGCGGTCACGGTTTACATTCACGTTCAGGTTCCAATCCCACAGCGACTGCACCATCACGGGCATGATGTACACGCCACGGCTGTAAAGCGTCATGTGGTCTGGGCTACTTCGAGTGATCGGGCCATAGGGTGTGGAAGATGGAAGGAAGCGGCCTTCGCACTGGCTGGCGATATTGGGCATGCAGGCCGTGACCCCGAAGCCCCTAAAGTCATCGTTTTCGATTGGCTGAACCACAGCATGCAGAACATCGGCCCCCATGAAGTCTGCGAACTCGAAGCCCACAGAATAGCCCGGCAGCCGCATCGTGATGCCATCACCATCGCGGGTGCAAACCAGGGCCGCCAGCTTCAGACCTTCACCGAACTGCCCGATGGTGCCGCCTGCGGCATCCTTCGTGCCCTGCCCCATGATGAACAGTTCAGAGAGGGCTGGTTCTGTGTCTGTCCACACTTTCAGGGTGTGCGCGTCTGGTGTTTCGAGCAGGTAAGAATCGCCCACGGCATCCTTCGCGTTACTGATAAGTTCGCGGCCCACTTCCCATGCGCCCCAGGTGGACGCATAGCGGCGGGAAAGGTTTAGCGAGTGTGTCGAAGTTGGTAGTGCTGTGCGGTTGGTATCCATAGCGAAATAAATTATACACACTATGCGGCACAGTGTGCTGTATAATCGTTCTGCTATGGATGAAAAGACATGCACACAGAAAACCCACGCGGGGCATCGCTATGATGTCAGCTGGCCCGGTGACAGATCGGGCGGCGGCGGCAAACCAGCGGTACCCCTAAAGCGGCGGGCTGAATTCATCGAGGACGTGCGGGGCGAAGGCGAAAGCGGCGTCGCGCTAACTACGGCAGAACTGCGCAAAAAGTGGGCGCGATGCTTTAGCGCAGATCGAACACTGTCGAAATGGACAAAGTGGGCGAAGGAGCTGAAGCCACTAGGGGATGCTGAATGATGGAAGGCGGCAGGGATCGCTACCTAGAAGCGAAGCAGCTGGCTGATGCTGGAGCTGATGCAGTAGTGCTGATTGTGGCAGCGATGCTGACAGGCAGCGACGAAACGGCCCCGCTGCAGAAGGCTTACCCCCTATTGTGGGAGGAAGTCATGTTCAGGCGATGGCACAGCGAAAACGGGGCACTGCCCGGCGATGCTCAGAACGCAGCGCAGCCTGGGGGGTTTATCGGGGAATAATGGGCAAACGAGCAGGAACAGGCGGGACTGGCAAAGCTGCAGGGCAGAAGCCAGGGCCAAAAAAGAAGCCAGAGGCAAACGAGCAGCCAGCGTGGAAGCACGGCACAGACCTGCGCGAAGATGGCATCTATGCGTGGCCCCACAGCAGCCAGCTGGAAGAAGGGCAGGAACAGACCCTGTACCCATCAGTAACTACCATTCTGGACATGTTCTTCGCGGGGAACATGCGACACGCAGAGGCATGGTTCACGGCCCAGTACGTTCACGAGCTGACGATGGCAGCCGTTTCGAAAACACCAGTGATGGTGTGGCTGGACACCGATAACGTGGATGGCGGCGAAAGTGTGCAGGTGAATGCGATAGACATTCTGAAGAACACACTGCCCCCCGAAAACTTCGGGAAGAACTTCGGGATGCACTGGGTGAAGAAGGCAGGCGCACGTGAAATGCGAAGGCGGGCGAACCGTGGCAGCGTCATGCACGATGCCCTGGAAGAATGGGCCTATGGCATGCGCATCGCTTCGGGTGATGTGGGTGATTACACCACGCACCTAACGAACGCCAGAGGCTTCGCGCTGCCCCGCGATTATGTCGAGCCTTTCGTGCGGCAGCTGCTGCTGTGGTGTGATCGTCACATTGTCGACGTGGCAGTGGCTGAAACGATGGTCATGTCGGACACCTACAGCCATGCGGGAACGATGGACATGGGGCTGAAGATTCGGGGATATGATGACATCCCAGAAAACAGTTACGGCATCCTGGACGCGAAAAGCTCGAAGGAAGCGCAGGCATCGCATGAAATGCAGGATGCAGCGTACTTCTTCAGCGAGTGGGTAACCATCACGGGCACGAACGAACGGGCACCCATGCCCAGGTTCGAGTGGGCCGCGAATGTTTACGTGCAGCCAGATCAGGTGACGGTGAAGCGATGGCCCAGAATCGTGTGGCCTTCGAGCGGGAACCCGCTAGACTGCGAACCTTACCGGGACTTCGTTTTCGCACGTGCGCTGTGGCAGTCACAGTACACCCCCGAAAAGCCACGAAAAGTGCGGCCTGTGAACGTGCAGCCACCTTCACCTTCCAGCATCGGCCTGCCCGATGCCATTACCAGACAGGGACAGCTACCAATATGAGAGTAATAGACATTCAGAGCAAAGCCAGGCGGGTGGGAGTCATTCGACTGGGCGCACAATCGCAGGGGAATGGGCCGGGCCGAAGGCTCGAAACTTTCAGGCTAACCAGCAACGATAAAACAGCACTGGAAGCAGCCGCCAGGATTTATGGCGGGGTGGTGATGCCGTGGGCCAACGGCAGCCAGCGATGGCAGATCATCACCCAGGCACTGGAACTGCCCATCGAAATCAGCAACATACCAGCCAGCACACAGTATGAGCACTGGGGGCAGGTAGGCGGGAAGGGCAGCATGCAGTGCCTTCGAAGGTGCGACGGCTGCCACATCGTGGGCGGCATCGAGGGTGACCCGGATAAGTCGAAGCCCTGCGTGTGCCCCAGCGACCCCATCGAGCGCAGCCAGCTGTCGAAATCACGAAAGGCATGCGGCCTGGCACTTCGCATGTATGTGCGGCTGCCAGAGCTGCCAGACGTTGGGGTGTGGCAGGTCACCAGCACCAGCTTCTATGCGGCCCAGGAAGTGCCAGCCATCATGGATGGCATCGAAAACCTGGCGCAGATCGGGGCGCACATTCGGGCACGTCTAGCCATCGAGGTAAGAACAGGCGGCGGTAAAAAGTTCCCAGTGCTGTCTGTTCGGATAGACCAAAGCACCGACGAACTGCGGCAGCTGGCGTACCAGCAGGTGCAGAAGGCACGGGCACTGCAGGGCAGCACAGACCCCATGCAGGCCCTAGCCATGAAGTTCGGCCTGGATTATATCGACGGCGAAGTGCTCGAACCATCGGCACCAGAGCTGCCGCAGCGACAGGCAGCACTGCCGCCCGCATCGAACGAACAGCCAGGGCTAAATGGTGACTTCGATGGGTAAGGGGTTCGCTGACGGCACCGTGGTGGCTGTCGAGAAAAGCCAGGCAGAGCTGCAGGGGCTTCTGAAAAGAATGGGCTGCACCCGCAGCATGTTCGGTGAAGATGAAAAGCAGTACACGCTGGGATTCACTGCGGGCGGGGTGTCATATCTGATGGTGCTGCCGAAGCCAGACGCATCGCTGCCAGAGTACAACCGGGTGAAGGTGAACGCAACCACATGGACAGCAGCCACCCCCGAACAGCGACAGCGCAAGCTGGAAGCCGAAGAAGCGCGAAGGATGCGCTGCCTGTGCCTTCTGGTGAAGGCGAAGGTGGTAGCTGTCGAAGAAGGCATCAGCACGTTCGAGCGCGAATTCATGGCGAACATCGTGACTGGTGACGGCCTCACTGTGGCAGACCACGTGCTGCCAGAACTAGCCAAAGCTGTAGAGCGCGGCGAACAGGTGCCAGCCCTAAGCTGGAAAGGAAGCAGGTAAAAAAATGAGCAGAAGGAAGAAGGAACACGAACAGGCGCAGGGCTTCAGGGTGCGGCACACCCGGTGCAACCAGTGCCTATTCTCGAAGAATCGGATAGTGTCGAAGGCCCGCATGAAGCAGGTGCTGGAAGGCTGCGCGAAGAACGGCAGCCACTTCGAGTGCCACAAAGCCACCATAACTGGGGCGCAGGTCTGCTGCAGGGGCTTCTATGATGCCGACAGGGGCACCTGCCCCACCATCGCAGTGGCGAAAGCCCTGAATGGCGTAGTGTTCACCGACGATGAAGGGCAGGCGGTGCGGAATGGCTGAAGGCACTGGCATCGAGTGGTGCCACCATTCGCTTAATCTGTGGTGGGGCTGCACGAAGGTGTCGGCTGGCTGCACGAACTGCTACGCTGATACCCTAGCGCACAGGTTCGGTAAAAATAACTGGGGGCCGAAAGGTGAACGCGAAGAAAAGGGCTGGCGGGCCACGCTGAATAAAATCAGCAAAGCAGCAGCTGAAGATCCTGGGCAGCGTCATCGCGTATTTTGCCAGAGCATGGCTGATACCTTCGAGGATGCCACCACCTGTGGTGGCGAAACCAGTAGGAACTGGGCCACCATCCAGCGGCTTCGCATCGAGCTGTTCGCGCAGATCGTGATGCACCCAGAACTGGACTTCCTGGTGCTGACAAAGCGGCCCGAACATGCAGCCCGGCTGCTGGGCAGCATCGAATTCTGGGACGCTGTGAACGCAGAGCTGCGAAGGCTAGGGCAGCCAGGTATTCCTTACTGCACCGATGACTACGCGCAGGGCGATGTGCTTCTGCCGAACTTATGGCTGGGCGCGTCAGTTGAGAACCAAGAGCAAGCCGATAAGCGCATTCCTGAATTGCTCAAGGTTCCCGCCACCGTCCGGTTCCTGAGCTGTGAGCCACTACTCGGCCCGGTGAATCTTCACCAAACGCAAGGCGAGAATGCTTGCACGTGTGGCATTCCATCGCTAGATGGCGCAGGAATGCACTCGCCAAGGTGCCCAATTTTTGATTTTCCCAAAGGCATCCATTGGGTGATCGCTGGCGGCGAAAGCGGCACCAGAGCCAGGCCGATGCCACCAGCGGCAGTAGAATCGCTGCGAAAGCAGTGCGCTGATGCTGGGGTGCCGTTTTTCTTCAAGCAGTGGGGCGAATGGGCACCATGCACAGCATCAGCCAAAGCGAAGGCCGACGCTTTAGGGCTTCATGTGCGGTATCACGCATGGGGCGATGGGCTGTATAGCTTCAGGTGTGGGAAGAATTCAGCGGGCCGCCTTCTGGGTGGCCTGGAGTATTCAGAGCTGCCGCAGGTGGTGCCCCATGTCTGAGCAGCTAACCATGCCCGGCTTCGAGCTGGAAGCCCCGCCAGCACTGACTGAAGTGCAGCAGATCGTGGTGCGCAGCCACATCAGGCACAGGAAGGCATCACAGCAAAAGAAGAAGGCCCGGCTGCCGAAGCGTCCACGAATGACATGGGAACAGCGGTTCCTGAAGTTCCACGAAGTGAACCCCCACGTGTACTGCGCACTGGTGAACCTGGCGCGGGAACTGAAGCGCAGCGGGGTGCAAAGCTACGGCATCAAAGCACTGTATGAAGTTCTGCGATACCGCAGCTTAACCACCCAGGAAACCACACCGGGCAGCAGCTATAAGCTGAACAATTCTTACACGGCATACTATGCCAGGATGATCGAAAAGAACGAGCCAGACCTGGTGGGATTCTTCAAAATGAGGGGCAGTAATTCGTGAACGGCACTGTGGAAATAGCCATCCCACCTAGTGGGAACCATCGCAACAATTCGCGGGTGATCGTTAAGCCACCGATGGGCGGGGGTAATGTGAAGTGCCCCAGGTGCTCGAAGGGCATAAGCGCATTCATTCAGATGGCAAACACTAAGGAATACAAAAAATGGCGGCAGGAAAATGCGGCCCTGTTCCTTAAAGCATACGGCCCCCAGGCTTTCGATGTACCCCTAATCCTGTGCATCTGGATATTCGGGGGCCGTGGCTTCCTGGAGAATTCAGACTGGGACAATATCACAAAGTGCATAGGCGATGCGATAGTGGACAGCGGAGTAATCGCCCCGAACCCAGACCTGCCAGAACTGGCATCAGGGAAGGAAAGGCGCGGCGAGGATGACGTGCGCCACATCTGCGGGCACTTCACTAGGTTCTTAACTCGAAGGCAGCACTGGGAGTACATCGGCAGGCCGAAAGGGATGCCGCCAGATAAGCTGGCAGCCCGTGTGTTCGTGAAGCTGGTGCCAGCTACCGACATCGAGCCATTCAGGGTATAACACGGCGGCTGGTGCCAAAATCAGCACCTGCGGGGTGGCAGCGCAGGGATACAGTAGAATAAACATACAGCTGGGACGAAGGCTTCACTGTGCGGCTGCAGGCTATCGGAAACGAGAAACTGCCACCGCCTGAACAGCGCACAGTAAAGCCCCTAGCATGACCCCACATAGATCGTAAAAATGGCAGTTTCGAATTCCTTAAAGCATGCGCTGCAGATGTCTGCGCATCCTTCCCTTTCACCGTCAGAGCGCGTGGCCTTCCTGGGCATCCTGGCAGAGCCTGGCATATCGAACACCGAACTGGTGGAGCTGTGCAGCGTCAGCCTTCGAACCGTGAAGCGCACACGTGCAAAGCTGCGAAGCATCCAGGCGCAGGTGGCAGCATGAGTGTCGAGCTTATGACCCTAGTGTGGAAGCTGCCCGCCCGCATCACGTGCGCAGAAAAGATGGTGCTGCTGAAGCTGGCAGACCATGCCGACGATGACGGGGGGCACGTCTACCCATCGAAGGAACGGGTGGCAGAACGGTGCAGCCTGGACATCAGAACCGTGCGCAAAGTTATGGCGAAGTTCGAGCATGACGGGCTTCTGGTGAAGGTGGCAGAGCGGCTGGGAATGCCAACGGTTTACCGCATCGATGTGAAAATGCTGCGGGGATGCTCGAAGAACAGACCCCCTACAAAAATGAGGGGGGTACAAAAATGAACCCCCCGCACAGCGACCCGCCCACCCCTAGCACCCAGGCCCGCCCACCCCTAGCACCCAGGCCCGCCAATCCATCAATAACCATCAATAACCACCATGAAGGGGATGGGGACTTCGCCCCACCACCTGCTTCTTCAGATTCAGAAGGCAAAAAGCCCGCGCTGCCAGAGCCTGTGGTGCCGGAGTGCATCGAGCACTATCCGAAGGTAAAGGTGCGCGATGGCTGGTTCGAGATACCAGCCCCGTACTGCGATGACCTGGACATTCAGGCCAGCATGTGCGACTTCGTAACCAGGCGCATGGCTTCGAAGGATAAGACGAAGCAGCTAACCCTTCGAGCGATGCAGCTGGCGACACGCTGGTGGAGTAAGTACCCCGTGGAAGCCGTGGCCCACGCTGCAAACTACAGCAGCGCGAATGGGTACCGTGGCCTGTTCGAAGAAAAAGCGAAGGAATGGAAGCCCGAAGCTGGCGCAGCTCGAAGTATCGAAGAAATCGCTGGCGGGCACGTGGCAACGATGGAAGAACGGCAGCGGCTGCTGCGCGAAGCGGCCCAAAAAGTGCAGCCATCACTGGTGGGTCATGCAGGCTAAGTGGTTCGATGAGGTGTACAGCCGAAGCCCGCAGCTGTGGGCTGCTGTCGAGATCCTGCTGGCGATGCTGCTAAAGTCTGGGCTGGCGATAGGGAAGGAACGGGCAGGCAGCCTGAACCTGAACGATATGGAAACCATCGGGGTGTACGTCATGGACTGTGAGGCCGAAAGGCTCGAAGCAGAGGATGTGGCCCAGTATGGGCAGGAAGCCAGGCGCAGCTTTAAGTTCTTCCCTAGCAGCGGCGAACTAGCCAAAGCCATCGCTGAAGTGAAGGCCGCCAGGAAGCCGAAGGGGACATCAGACCCGGCGTACTTCGTCCGCGAAATCCACCGGGGCGAAGCCGTGATCGCTGTGGGATCGAAAGCTGCGCTGCAGAAGCGCGGGGTGCCTGCGTTCGAAACGGAAAAGGAAGCCCTGGAAAGCGTGGGGGCGTCTATGCTAGATCGTCGCGCCAGTGTTGCGCCAGCATTGCACGGGCGTGTAATCGCGTCCCATATTCCCTGAAAGCGATTAAAAAGCCAGCCGCCTGAAGGTACATTATCACCAGCCAGGCGGCAGGGCTGCTGGATGGAACCAGCACATGGAACAGTTCATAAAGGAAGTAGCAAAAGACTGGCATACCAGCAGCCCGTACATCATTCTGCTGGTGGCAGTAATCTGTTTAGACATCGTATTCGGCATGACAGCTGCCTGGGCATCTAAGAGTTTAAGCTCGAAGTTGTCGAGCGTGGGAATGATGAAGAAGCTGCTGCGCGTGTTTACCGTGGTGGTGGCGGCCCTAATCGATGGAGTGTTCCCCCCGCTATCCATCGCCCTGTGGGGTTATGAACTATCAGCGACACTGGCACAGGTGGCAGCCATCTGGTGGATGGCCTGCGAAGGTCTGAGCGTCACCGAAAACGCTGCGCTGCTGAACATGCCGATGCCGAAGCGTCTGCGCGATGCGCTGCTGCAGGTGAAGGCGCAGCTGGATGGGGAACCAGAGCCTGAACCAGAGCCAAACCCGGCCCCAGACTCGAAACCTTCAGATCAGGTATAAAGGGGTGGGCTTCTGCCTACCTGCTCATAGCCTGGGGTGAAGGGAAACCGGAACCCCTGCCATCTGGCAGGGCCGTCTGCGTTCGGTTGGTGACTTTCGCGCAGCGGCCCGCCAGCTGGTAAGATGCAGATGCTATGAACGCATCACTGCTGCTGACTGCAGCCCTAAGTCTTCTTCTGAACAGCGGCGAAGTCGCATTAACCAGAGCTTTCACCCCCAGTGAGGCATGGGTGCGAAGCGTCTGCGCTCGAACGGGCGCGAACCCTGAAGAAGCCATCCAGGAACGAAACGAGCAGGCCGTGCTGTGGGTGGAATTCGTGAAGGAACTGGCAGATGTGGACGATGACATCCACACCTTCCTGTTCGGGGACTCGAAGTTCGGCCCGCATTCTGCAGCTGCAAAGCTGCCCAGCATATCGCTGAACATCGTGGAGCTGGGCGTGATGCTTTACCGGGCCTTCGGGCGGCAGTTCGTCGTTCGAGCACTGACGGTGCCGCGCAAAGTGCTGGAGCCTATCGTGCAGAAGTCTGGGGCAGACATCATGGAAGTGATCGAAGCCCGCGATGCAGCGACACAGGCCCTGGTGGAATTCATCGAAAGCCTAATCGATGCAGACTTCGAGCCGCAGCCAAATTAAAGCGCATCGTGCCGCATATTGTGCGATAATAACACCACGGGAACAGTTCGGCTGCCCGTGGTGATTCTATGAGTGGAAACAGAAGCGTGGCAGAGGCCCGCAGATTAAAGTGGGTAGATGTGCCCAGCGGATACCATCGGTGCCAGGGATGTGGGCAGGTGTTCACGAAGGGCGGGCAGTGGTGCAGTGATTGTGTGGCAAACGGGCCACGGCAGCAGGCCGTTCTATTCGAGCGCGAACCAGCAAACGAGCAGCCGCAGTATGGCGTGAATGCCGTGCCCATTCCATCGCCCCTGATGTTAGCCCTGCTGTCGGCAGTGGTTCACATCGAGGAAATCGCAGGGCAGGGCTGGACACACGCGCACCCTTCGGACTTCGCCAGCCTTCAGACATGCCTGCAGCACCCTGCAGTGCGTGAAGAACTGGCAGCATACGATTCGATGGCGATGCTTCCAGTTAGGCGCGATGGTGTGCGGTACTCGAAGGTGCCGGGTGCCCCATGCTAGGCTTCGCCATCCACACAATCGGGAACAGCTCGAACCCCGTGGAAGTTCTGGCGCAGCACGAAAACTATGCGATGGTTCGAAAGCCGGGCCACCCGCCAGTCATCGCGCTGCTGGACGAACTGCAGGCCGTGGATGATGTCGAAGGCATGCACCTGATGGCCCACGCAAAGCCCAGCGGCATGTGGCTGCCCCAGGGTAAAGCCGTACACCTGAAAGCAGACGGCTATGGCGATGTTCTGGAGGTGGTCATGGAAGAATCGGGCGAAATCCTAATCGTGGTTCGAGGATTAAACAGGCCGAACGTCACCATAAGGTTCAGCGCGATGGCTGTGGGTGGGAAGGCGATACACACGCGCCAGGCCCTGATTCACCTGATGATGGCGATGCGCATGGATGGTGGCATCGAGGGGGAGGCATGAACCGCATCAGCTTTAAGCTGCGAATGTACCAGCAGGTTCGAACATTCAAAAAGACCGAAACCAGGCGCGTTGGCGGCATGCCATTCATGGAAGGGCAGATACTTCTGGTGTCGCACCCCCACATTCGCCCGAAGGCCGGGCCGTTTCATCCAGAGCACCTGCAGCACATGCTGGAATGGGTGGCTGGTGAAGGCCGCAGCGCAGTCTCGAATGCCTGGGGGCCGAAGGAAAGCGAGAAAATGGTGCCGCCTGGTTATAAGTGCATGGCGGGCATGTATCTGCCCGTGTGGGCCACTAGCCACGGCGTGAAGGTTCTGAAGGTTCGAAGGGAACCGCTGGATGCCATCACAGAAGAAGGCGCAGCAGCTGAAGGATTCGACAGCAGGCGGGACTTCCTGGAGTACGTGAAGAACATGCGCACGGGGGACTTTTGCCCCAGTATCAGTGTGCAGGTGGTGCAGTTCGAGCTGCTAACCATCGAGCAGCTGCACAGTAAGGGCATCCTGGAGCTGGCAGTGCCGAAGTATGACCACAGCCAGTGGCGCAGAGGGTGGGAGAAATGCCTGCCGAAGTGCATGGCGCAGGCGATGGGGGTACTGTAAGGTTATGAACACGTTCCTAGTTCTGGCACTGGTGTGTGCATACCTGTTCGTCGCTGCTGTTACGTGCCTGGTTCTGAATTCGACACACAGGCAGAAGCACTGGAAGCTGCGAATGAACCCCGTGGACGAAGTGCAGCCCGGCAGCATCGTGTGTGTGGACATCGGCGGGGGGCAAACTGACGAAGAAGGCAACACCAGGGAGTACCGGGTGGTTCAGGTGGATGGCCTGCAAGTTCTAGCCATAGATATGGAAGATGAACACAGGCAGAGCATGATAAATGCAGCGTGGTCATTCCTGTGGCCCATCATGGCTGCGGGGGCATTCCTGGGGGTGGTTCACCATCTGCTGCAGCATAACCCAGCTGCAAAAATGCAGGCCAAACGTGTGAAGCTGGCAGCAGGCAGGAAGGCCGATAGGAAAAGTGAATCGCACATCGAGGTTCTGAAGTAGTGGACACGCTAACCCCTGAAAGCATGGAGCAGGCCCTGGTGCCCACCAGCACCCAGCAGATCGCAGCCGAAATGGACGAACTGGTGGAGCTGCTGGCAGGCGTGACCCTGGGCACTGAATATGCCGGGATAGATGACCTGCCCGTGTGGTACGTGATCGGAAAAGCAGCAGGCGCGTCTGGCATCAGTGTGCAGCAGCTGCTGAATGACCCAATAGCCAGAAGGTTCGCCATCGGCATCTACATCGCAGAGCTGAACGCATCACAGAAGGTGCAGGATGCGTGGAAGAAGCAACAGATGCAAAAAGGGTAGAGTGAAAGGGAAGGGGCGCAGCAGATGCCCCACATATCCCAAAAGAATCTAAAGCCCTGGGGGTGCCATCGAAAGTGGTGCCCCATTTTTTTATCAGGGTCTAAGCTAGAATAAGAACGCAGCGGCGCACCAGTGGTGCCAGGGAAGCGGCGAAAATGAGCAAAGCGACAGACATAGATGCAGCAGCAGACCTACCAGAGATAGTGCCAATATGGGAGCAGCAGGAAGGCGAAAAGGCCCACATGTATGCTGCCTTTAAGATGTATCTGGCATTACCACAGCCCAGAGCAGCAGACAAAGTGGCGCAGATGATAGAGCAGCCCGCCCGAACGCTGCACCGATGGCGAACAGAATGGGACTGGCGAAAACGGGCCGCAGCGTGGGATAACTACCAGCTGCAGCAGAGCATGAAAACAGCCACGCTGAAGTACAGCAGTGCTGAAAACCCCTATGAGCTGGCACTGCAGATGCAAGTGCGGCGGGCGCAGACGTTGGCAGAGATGGCGATGGGCCTGCTGGATTCGGCAGCGGCCCGCATGAAGTACGCGCAGAGGATGTACCAGAGGGAAGTCGACGCAGCGAAAGCCAAAAAAGAAGACTGGGAAGCCATCGAGCCACCAGTGCCTTCGCGGGACATCGTGGCCTGCGTTCGAGGCTGCAGCGATGTGATGGCGAAGTGTGCCGAAGCTGAAGCCCTAGCCCTGGGCATCACCGACGTGCTGCACATGCAGAACCAGGCAGGGGCGAAATGACCCACACCGAACTGGTGCGCCTGGCGGCTGTGTGGCTGAAGAATCAGGGTGTGCCCGTGGTCTGCACTGAAGTGGGCACGTGGGCATCGGCTGAATGCCCTGATGTCATCGGCTGGAAGGGAACGGGCGGCAGCACCGTCATCGAGGTGAAGGTGACCCGCAGCGATTTTCTGGCAGATCGGAAGAAGCCCCACCGACAGCCCGGCGAAGGCATGGGTGAATTCAGATACTTCGCGGTTCCCCAGGGTCTGGTGGAAAAGGACGAAGTGCCAGCGGGCTGGGGCTTAATCGTCACCAGCGGGCGTGGCATGCGAAGGGTGAAGCAGCCAACGAAGCAGCCCCGCGACATGAAGGCAGAGCTGGCGATACTGGTGCAGCTGCAGCGGTTCACCTGGCGCGAAGAATACAGGCAGAAGCATGCTGTGGACATCGAGCCAGGGGTGCTGGACGAAATGGACAATGAACGAAGGGAAGCCGCCAGGCGCGGGCTGTTGCATGGGGCAGATGCGGGCTGGCAGCTCGAAGGGGGCAGCTGATGTACAGGCCGCTGCCGAAAGTGCGGGCCGTGACCCTGGGCACCGTGTTCATAGATGACATGCGGGTGAAGTACGACGCATCTGGGGCCGTGGTGCTCGAACTGAAGGATGGAAGAACGAACACCATGCTGCCAGACTTCACAGACCTGAATATGCTGGTGACGGCCCACGCGATGGGCTACGGGCGGCAGGTGGGGCTGATGGGCTTCCACACCGTGGTCATCCACTGCCTTCTGGCTTCGAGCGTGGACACAGAACCCACCTGGCTGATGGAGCAGAAGCAGCCGCAGAAGATCGTGGAGCGCGTGACGAACCTGCTGCTGATGCTGAATAACCAGCGCACGAACATGCAGCCCACGGCTGACGATGTGCAGCTGCTCGAAACGGCCCGGTACATGCTGCAGGGCGGGCACTATGGGGGGCTTCACTGATGGACTGCTGGCGGCAGTGCATCGCCCACGTGGTGGGAATGAGCGCGAAGCACGTGCCAGACTTCGTGGCCCAGTTCGGGGCAGACTGGGTGGAAGGCACGAACAGCTGGCTGAATGAGCACGGGTACACCCTGGTGGGCATGATCGCAGTGGATGCGTGGCGGCGTGTTGACATCGGATTCATCAGGAAGTGCCCGGTGCAGATGATTCTGGTGGGGCCGTGCGGGAAGCAGCACCATGCCGTGGTGAAGGAAGCAGACGGCACGTACTATGACCCCATGCCCAGGGGCCGTGGCCTGGCGGCTGTGAACGGCGCATACTTCGTGGTGCGAATCTGATGGGCGGCCTGGCTGCGAAGTCTGCGATGCGAAGGATGCACCACCAGGTGCAGATACCGATAGTGCAACAGCAGAAGGCGCAGCTGGGTAAGCAGCAGGGCACAGACCAAGTGGTGAACTGGATACAGCGCGGCCTGAATCGGCTGGACGAAACGCTGGAAGAAAACATCGCCATAATCTTCAATCTGAAAACCAGGGCAACCACCATGACCCGCTGCCAGGGTGATGCAGAGGCCCAGGGCGATGAACTGGCGAAGTGCTCAGACTTCCTGTACTGGCTCGAAAATTATGCCTTCACCTATGACCCGCGAAGGAAGCAGAAAACCATCCCGTTTATTCCGTTCGAGTACCAGCGAAGGGCTGCGGAGTGGCTGCAGCAGCTGCGTGTGGATGCCACCGAAGGCATCATCGAAAAGGCCCGCGACATGGGGGCCACCTGGTTAATCGTCGCATTCTTCACCCATGCCTGGCTGTTCGAAGATCAGTTCACGGGCCTGTTCTGCAGCAGGAAGGTGACGCTGGTGGACTCGAAGGGCGACCCCAGCAGCATCATGGAAAAGGCCCGCATCATCATCAGAGGGCTGCCCAGCTGGATGATGCCGAAGGGGTACGACGAAGCCCGGCATGCGCTGAAGCTGCGCATAGTGAACCCGGCGAACGGTTCAGTGCTCACTGGTGAAGGCGGTAACCAGATCGGGCGGGGCGGCAGGGCCACGATGGTGCTGGTGGACGAGGCCGCATTCAGTAAGCAGCCCGAAAATATCGAGGCATCGCTGTCGGAAACGTCAGATATAAAAATCTGGCTTTCAACACCGAACGCACCGGGTGACTGGTTTGCGCAGAAAAGGCATGCAGAAGGTGCCCGTGTGCTGTCCATGCGCTGGCGCGAAGACCCACGTAAAAACGCATGGGTGGCCCTGGACGCTTCGGGCACCGTGGTGGCGAAGGGGAACGGTGACGCACCAGACCCAGCGCGGGTGGGTGCCCGGCGAATCGTGTGGCCCTGGTATGAAAAGGCGAAAGCCCGATTTACAGACCCGGCGAAGCTGGCGCGTGAAGTAGACATAGACTACAGCGCATCCAGCGACACCGTGGTGTTCCCATCGGCCTGGCTGCTGGCGGCTGTGAACCTAGACCTGGGGGACGATTGGCAGACCATCGAGTGCGGCGCAGACCTATCGGGCGAAGGCGTGGATAAGGACATCTGGACGTACAGGCGCGGGCCGAAGATCGTGATGCAGAAGGAAATCGACAGGCCGAACGCAACACTGAAGGCGCGGGCATTCCTGAGCGTCACGAACGGGGTGGGGGCACAGGTGCTGCACTATGACAGCGGCGGCGGCTATGGCAACGCGCTGCACGGCGAATACGAAAGCGGCGGCGGCAGCTGGAACTTCGAGCTGAACGCGATTGTGTCGCATGTGCCCGCCAGTAAAAGGCTGTTCGGGGATAAGCCCGCCCGCGAACTGTTCCGTGACCTGAAGGCAGAGCTGTACTGGGCCGTGCGCGAAAGGTTCCGCAGGTCATACGAGCTGCACCTGTGGCGGCAGGGTGACCCGGCTGGCATCCCCCACGAACCCGATGAATGTATCAGCATCCCCAACGACCCAGAGCTGGTATCACAGCTGGCTTCTATCCTGTACATCGAGCTTAACACCGGGAAGAAGGCGATGGAGTCGAAGGAAAAGATGAAGCTGCGGGGTGTGAAGTCGCCAGACAAAGCAGACAGCCTGGTGTACAGCTTCGCGCCTAAGCGCAGCAGGGGCCGTGTGGCAGGCACGTACACCATGCCCAGCTAACGGTATTCTGGGTGCATGTTAATCGGTGGCGGCGAAAGCGGCGGCGGGGGTGGCATCGGTGGCCCCATCAGGGAAGGCGGCACAGGCCCACTGCCTGGCATCTTTTTAGGGAATAATGGACGAAGGAAAGCAGCCGGGCTGCTAAAGGAAAAGATGTCATTAACTCCGATCATTCACATTAACAACCTGCTGCTGCCAGAGGAAACCGCGACGATGGTGCTGGGCGCGTATCGCAGCCGCCCACCAGTGGACTACAAAGTGGGCCACCCTAAACGCAAAAAGATCACGGTGATAATTAGCCTAAGCGCAGGCTGGGACTTCAGGCTGTTCGTTTATGACCCGAAGCAGAACCCAGAGATAAGTATGGATGAAACCTACCATAACAGAAGCCATAAGCTGGTGCCGTTGGATGGTGCCAGCTCAGGGGAAGTAAACTTCGAGCTGGAAGTGGGGCCATCATCTGAAATCTGGCTCATACCATACGGTAACTCGGGTGCGCAACCTGATTTAACCATCGTTGAATGGTTCGGTAAGATTCACCAGCGCACCAAGATGATCGGAAAACGATAAAAGTGGAAAGCGCGGCCTGTGGGCACCCTTCGGGGTGCTCATTGTGTTTTAGGGGTATCATTTCATCACCGATGTGCGGGCTGCATTCCGAAGCCAACACAGAAGCCAGTCGGCAGCCGGGGCGGGCGAAAGCTGCGCAGGATGCACGGGGCGCGGAAAGCTCGAACCAGTGAACCCACGCGGGTGGATGTCTGCACGACTGATACCTGCGTCTAGTAACTAGGGTAGATCGGGCATGCAGCCACGGGGTGCGGAACTCGGAAGCCGTGCCCCAGGTAGCATCTGACGCATGCGCTGGCATCCTTCGCCCATTGTGGCCCATTCATTCAGCGGTATAATGTGCCGCATGGAAGCACCAGCCGCCACCCCCGAAAAGCTCATTTTCTTAGACATCGATGGATGTCTGAACACCCTGAAGCGACAGCAGAACGGTTTTACTGGCATCGAGCCAGGCCCGGCTGCGCAGATGAACGCGCTGCTGGCGATGGAACCCACGGCCCAGCTGGTGATAAGTTCGGCCTGGCGATACCTGTGCCTGAACAGCAGCATGACCATTCAGGGCTTCGAGGCCCTGCTGCTGACGCACGGCATAAACTGCAGCGGGCGCGTGTTCGGCTGCACCCAGTCTGACGAACTGACAGCGCAGGGCATCGGTATCGAGCCAGAGGCCATGCCGCTGGAAGAATGGCACAAGTGGCTAGGGAAGAAGGGCGGGCTGCTGCGCAGCATTCAGGTGGCGAACTTCCTGAAGGCGCACCCAGCGAAGTGCTGGGTGGTTCTGGACGACATCGAGCTGGCAGAGATTCGCGCACTGAATAAGCAGGTGCTAGTGAATCACCAGTATGGCCTTCGGCCTGTGGATGTGGACGCTGCGCGGGTGATCCTGAAATGAACGCAGTGCAGCCAGTTTACGACGAAGGCGGCATCCAGATTTACCAGGGGGACTGCCTGCAGATTCTGCCCCACATCGGCTGCACCATCGATGCCATCGTGACAGACCCGCCATACGCTTCTGGTGCTCGAACTGAGGCCGCCAAAGCCAGCAGCGGGGCCATGCTTCGCGGGCAGCGATGGAACGCCAGCCCGATAGAAAACGATCAGATGACCACGGTGGGCTTCATCTGGCTGATTCGCGAGGTACTGCTGGCGATTAAGCCCAACCTGTCAGAAGGCGCGAACGTGCTGGCATTCATAGACTGGCGAAACTGGCCTAACCTGGTGGGTGCCATCGAAAGCACGAACCTGCGGGTGAACGGCATGGTGGTCTGGGATAAGTGCAGCATGGGCCTGGGGAACGGATTCAGGGCGCAGCACGAACTGATATGCCACGCATCGATGGGCACCTGTGACCCGGCGAATAAGGATACAGCCAACGTGCTGCGGGAAGCCCTGGAGCTGGCAACATCAGAAGCCAGCCAGGTGCATGAAGCCATCGAGCTGCTGCAGCGACATCTGGCAGCCCTGCAGAACGGGCCGATGACGGCCCTGGAAGAAACCAGCGGCACCGTGATACAGATGCGGCGCGACTCGAACGAATACCACCCCAGCCCGAAGCCAGTGCCCCTGATGCAGAAGCTGCTGCGCGTGGTGTGCTCGAAGGGGCAGATGGTCATAGATCCATTCATGGGCGCAGGCAGCACCCTGGTGGCGGCGAAGGCTTTAGGGCTGCGGGCCATCGGCATCGAATCGCAGCCAGAGTATGTGAAGCGGGCTATAGATCGCCTGCACCAGAACGTCATGGACTTCGACGCATGAACATCGAGCAGTACCCATACCCAGGCGAAACGGTGCAGGTTTATGACCATGATGCGAAGAAGTGGGTGAAGGGCGCACTGCTGGGCTGGGGCGAACCAAAAGGCACACCCATCGTGGGCGATGACGGCAAAGTGCGGGAAGATGCACAGCTGCAGCCGCAGCCATTCAGCGCGTTCTGCCTGGGGTACGTGTCGCTGGGCACCCATCACATCGGGGTCACGAAGCGGGGCATAAAGCCATGCGCTGGGCAGATGAACCTGCTGGGGGAACTGTGAGCGAAACCCCGAAGCAGAGGCCCATCGAATCTGATGCGTTTTACACCATCGAGCAGCTGCAGGAATTCGGCATCACGGCAGAGCAGCTGGCGCACTGGAAGCAACTAGGACTCGCGCCACTGCCTGGCGGCGAAGTGTTCGCAGGCTTCCAGGTTCTGAACTTCGCGGGGTGGCTAGTGACGCTTCAGAGCGATAAGTGGGTGCAGAAGCTGTAAACTGCGGCCTATGGTTACGAATGCGGAACTAATCGAACAGTGCCAGGTGCTGCTGCATAAGCGGTACCCAGACTATGCCCAACAGAAGCCGGGCCGCAGGGTGCTGCTGGCTAACGCAGCATTTTGCCGGGACTTCAAAGTGGTGGAGCGTGGCGGGAACAATCGGGGCGAACTGGTGCGGGCCGTGCTCGAAGGTGTGCGCCTGGGCGAAGGGTATGCGTGGTGCGCAGCTGCCCAGGAAATCGCATGTGATGTGGCTGGCATCACCATCGGCCCATCAGATCGGAATTCAGCGCGGGTGATGCTGTGGCGCGAATGGGCAGCCGATGCGGGCCGCCTGCTTCGTGAACCAGCCCCAGGGCGGCTGTGTCTGTACAATAACGCAGACGGCACCGGGCACATCGGCATCGTGGCCCAGGTGTACGGCGATGGGCGCATCAGAAGCTATGAGGGGAACACATCGGCGGGGCCTGAAGGCAGCCAGCGCGATGGTGGCGGCTGGTATGAGCGCATCAGGCCGGGCAACACCTGGCAGAGGTTCATCACCCTGGACTGATGGCAAAAATAAAGCTACTGGCAGACCAAAATGGCATACAGCGCACGGCTGTGTTCGAGTGCCCGGCCTGCCAGTGCTGGCACCCTTTCACCATCGCCACAGTGCCACCTGGCAGATTCGTCTGGGAATGGAACCAAAGCCTGGAAGCCCCTACCTTTTCACCGTCCCTGCTGGTTCACGAAAATGGAAACCACCCACGATGCCACAGCTTCGTGCGCGATGGCTTCATCGAGTTCTGCAGCGATTGTGGGCACGATATGGCTGGGCAGACAGTGGAGCTGCCAGAAATAGAGTAAGATAGCAAAGCAGCACCCGAAACACGCGAGATACCTTTCAGAGCTTCCACGCCACCCATACGGCACCCTTCGCAGCACGATGCCATCGAAGGTGGGAAGCGCGAAACATCAGCCCCGTGGACGTAGGGGCTGCTTTTTATTTGACAAAATCCCAAAAATAGAACCGCATCGTGCGGCATGGTGGTGTATAGTAGTGATGTTATGGCACCAACCAAACAGAAAACGACGGGCAGCGCAGTGCTGCCGAAGCGCGACAGGGATATGCTGCGACGGCTGGGGCAGGCCCAGAGCCTGAACAGGCTGAACCCCGTGGCCCTGCACCAGGTACTAGGCCACACCCAGGCAAGCCCGCCAGACCTAAGCGCACTGAAATGCGCGAAGCGGCACCTGGAAAGCCTAGCGAATCGGCGGCTGGTTCGCATAATGCTGGTGGACAAAAAGCACGTACAGTACGCGCTCGAAGCCGACTTAACAGGGCAGCCAGGCTGCACCGTGATGGGCGCACCGTTCTGGGCATCCACTCGAAGAACCGACGCGCCAGACTGGGCGAAGGAACTGATGGCTGCAGAGCTGAAGAAGCCCACGGGCATCTTAATCTGGAACAGGAAGGCAGGCAGCCGAACCAGCGGAGTGGCCCAGATGTCGAAGGAACTGCGATGCTATGAAAGCAGCACCGTGGTGCGTGGGTACATCGTCACATGCACCGTGGGCCGGGAAGCCCCCATCGAAGCGCAGAAGGCCGTGCTGCTGCACGAAATCGCGCACCATAACGTGGGGCTGGGGCATGACCATGATGCCGTGTTCCTGAAGGAAGTGGTGCGGCTGTACAGGAAGCACGGGCTGCTGGAATGGCTGTACGAAAATGACTGGTGCTGCTATGCCTGTGAAAAGAAGGCCGTGGCTGCGGCCTATGCTCGAACGGTGAAGGTGGAAGTGACGCGATGAAGTGGGATGAGCAGCTGGCAGAATGGGGCTTCGTGACCACAGCGGAGTACGTGCCGCCTAGGGATGCCAGCGAAGAATGGTATGCAAAGCACAGGGCCACTGCACCGATGATGCGAAGAACAGCGACAGGCCACGGCATGGTATTCACAGCAGAAGCCTATGGTGATGTCTGCAGCAGTAACCTGTTCAAGCAGGTGAAGGAGTGGAAGGAAGGCCACCCGGAAGTGCCGAAGAACCAGGCCCTGGGGCTAACGATCACCGAGAGTGATAGGGAAGTATGCTTCGAGCACCCAGCATACGGCAGCATCAGCGTCTGCAGATTCAGTGGAACCACCGAACTGTTCGGGGCCAAAGTTCGGAAGGTGTACGGTGGTGTGGTGCTTCGAATAAGCCAGGCTGCCCACGCGATTCGCACACAGGATGGGGTGTACAGTGGGACTGCCCCCAGAGTCAGTGAACGGCAGCAGCTTATCGAGGTGAAGATGTCGATGGCGCAGTGGGGTGAAGTGGTCACAGCCAGCATGGGCGGCAGCATCCCATGCACCATAACAGACCACCCAGAGCATGGCAGGGTAACCATGCCCGATGACCCGCAGCAGAGTCACCAGGAAATCGTAAGACTGAGCGCGAACCAGCACATGCAGAAGGCCGCTGCAGATATTCGTGCGATGATGTCAGAACTGGCAGCCACGATGAAAGGCCCAGGGCCACTGAAGGCCACCGAAAAGCAGCACGTGTGGGAGCGCATCGAAAAGATAAGCAGGCATATCACCGACAGCCTGCCGTTCCTGGGTGAACAGTTTGACGAAGCCATGCAGGAAAGCCTGGCAGAAGCCAGAACAGAGATGCGCACGAATGCTGATGCGATTAAGGCCGCCCTATTAAGCGAAGGGACAGCGGCACTGCCTTCGGGTGGTGAACTGTGATTCGTCTGCAGATCGCAGCCCAGGTAATCGCCTGGGCCTGTGCTCGAACGATGCGCAGCAGCAGGTATGAGGGGTGGCTGTGAGCAGCGACGCTATCGAAAAGCGGCAGCGCATCGAGCAAGCCACGGAACTGATTTTCCAGCAGATAAGCTGCGTTCTGGATAGCCTGGACGAAGGGTACAGGCAGTGGGAACTGAAGAATGGCGATGAAGCCAGCGAAGTGCATGCGGCAGTGGCGAAACGACTGAAGGAGCTGCTGCGCTGATGGGCAAAAGCAGCACCGACTTCATCAGGCACACCTGCCCAGAAGCTGATGCGAAGCACCATTCATGCCGCATGGCAGTGGGGCACATCTTCAGTAAGCTCGAAGGCGAAGAAGCAGCGCGGGCCGAAAAGGAAGTCGACGAAGTTCTGCAGGAACTTCACGATAAGAACCACGAACTGCGTGACCGTCTGCGCGATGCCCTAGAATGCGCCTGTGCCGAAATCGAGGATATGCGCGGCGAACGCGATGATGCCGACGAACGCGCCAGCAAGCTGCAGGAAGAAGTCGACTGTGAGCGCGACAGGGCCGACTGCGCAGAGCGTGAAGCAGACGAACTGCGGCGGGAACTTGAAAGGGTGAAGCGGGCAGCGGCTGCAGAATCGCAGCGGCATAGCTTCCATCGAATCACACACGCTGCCTGGTAACCTGCCTGTATGAACAGCCTGGTGATGATGCTGGTGGGTGGTGCCACCTTCTGGCTGCTGCGATGGCTCGAAGCTCGAAAGCGCAGCCGATAGAACGAAAGCCCTGGGGAAGCCTGGGGCTTTTTTATGCACAATGTGCGGCACGGTGGTGTACAATAGGCGCGTTATGGTCACTAACCACGAACACGAAATCGATGAACAGGGAACAGTGCCGACATTCGGCGGCTTCCCACTGACTGAGCTGGAACTCGTAGATGGCAGCTGGGTGGTTTTCGAAACTGGCGAATATGTCGGTGAAGCCCTGCCCGAAGGCTGCGAAGTGCGCGATGCCGAAACCTTCGAGGCGGCTATGGAGCGGATATTCAACGCAGCAGCAGCTGCCGATGCCGAAGCCGCGAAGTACGACGCGATTCTGGCGGCCCGTGAACGGGCGATGAAACGGGCGAACAAAAAGAAGGACTGGCTGGTGGAGTTCTTCGGCCCGCAGCTTAGGCTGTACGCGAAAACGCAGCTGAAGGGCAAAAGCCGAACGCATGAATGTGCCTTCGGTGGGGTGTCATTCAAGACGAAGCCGGGCGGGGTTCGCGTAAAGGATGCCGTGGCTGCCCTGAACTATGCCCGCATAGCAGCACCCGATGCCATCGAGATTATCCCCCCGCAGCCACAGCAGGAAGTATTCAAAATCTCGAAGATGACGAAGGAACAGAAGGAAGCACTGGAGGCCGCGATGCAGACCGAAGCAGCCGAAAAGCTGCGCAGCCAGGGGTTCGACTATGTGCCCACCACTGAAGCCTTCGAGGTATTCACGTCCATCGAAAAGGCGCAGGCCGCAGCGAAGAAGGCAGCGAAGGCCGCAGCCAGTGCAGCCGCAGCCCAGGCCGCTGTGGAAGAAGCAGCAGCTGGCGCATCATCTGCCATCGAGCAGCTGGGTGAAGAAGGGGGCACAGAGTGAAAAGTCAGCCCATCCCAATCGGGAACACCTGGCAGTTTCGAACACTACCAGAGCGCATAAGTGAGTGCCGCCTGCTGTGTAAGCAGCAGGGGATGAACAGGAAGCAAACGTCTGTGATGGTGGGCCTGGTGCGACGCATGTACAGCGACCTGCTGAAAGTGGAGCAGCGCAGGGTGGAATTTACGAGGAAGCTGCACCAGCTCGAAGTGGGTGAACGCGAACGCTGGGAAGGTAAGAAGTTTTACAGCGCAGCACCACGGGGGCCGCGAAAGTGAAGAACCGCGAAAAGCTGCCCCACCACATCGCCACGAAAGTGGCGGGCTGGTGGGCTGCGCAGCTGCGGCACTGCGGCCCATCTGAACGCGAAGTATTCACGGCCCACCTGCGCGATTCACTGAAGCACCAGGGCATGCCGATAGACCATTCCTTCAGATCGCCCTGCACCTGTGTGCTGTCCACACTGCCCACCTTCCAAAGTGAGCAGCTGCGCGAAGCCGAAGATGCTACCGGGCAGCAGATCGGTGGCACCCTTCCCACGGCGAAGATGCGGCTGCACGTGTTCGAAGGCCGTGGCCCGCTGAAAAGGAAGCGGTACGAGCTGTGGGTGCAGCTGTACGGGGCAGACATGGAAAAGGTGCCGCTGTGAATGTGCCAGAGGTTCGCGTGGGCATGTCGCTGCTGTGCGGCTATCCCCTGAAGCTGCGAAAGGCCCGCCTGCAGATCATCGGGGACAGCGACCCCATCGAAGTAGGCACTGGCTGCATCAGAATCGGGGAAGTGAAGCAGCAGCTGGCAGCAGCTGTGATGTACAACCCAGAGCACGGCGGCAGCTTCTGGCAGGTGTTCGATGAATCGGGCACCCGCATCTTCCCACCTGCTGAAGGCTTCGGGGCTGGCTGGCGGTATGCGCTGTGCGACGGCCCGGCATGCAGTGCTGATGGTCATAGGCGATTCATCACCCCGAAGGTGCCAGACGGCAGCGGCAGTATGGGCATCTGCCCGCGCTGCCATCGGGAACTAAGGGATGGCGGCCTGGTGCCACCAGACGAACTGCAGGGGGCCTGCTGATGTGGGAAAAGTGCCCAGTGTGCGGGCAGCCAGATATGCGCAGTGTGCAGGTAAGCACCTGCCGCATGATTTACTGCACTAACCTGGCGTGTGCATCGAATGGGGGGCAGAACTATGATGCACTTCATGCGCGGGTGCGCGAAAGGGCGGCCCCGCATCTGCAGCGCATCCTGGAAGCGCACAGGCGGTATGAGAATGCGGGCCACGGCCCCACATCGCTGCAGCGACTGGGCGAACTGCTCGAAGTCATCGCCCAGGTGGAGCTGGCACAGTGAAGAACCGCGTGGAATGGGCAGCAGCCCCGTTCTTCGACTTGTATGGGCGGCAGGTAAGGTATGGCGAAGTTCGCCGGGTTCGCGTGATCGCCCGATGGGATAGGTGGGCCTGGATTCAACAGGGCAAACGATGCCCGGAAACCATCGCGGTGGAGCACCTGCAGCCAGACCCTGGCGCGAAGCAGAAGGGTGGCAGCGCATGACCTGCGGGCACTGCGGGGGCACTGTTCGATGGTGTGGCCCTGCATCGAATCTAAGCCACACCCAGTGCGAAAGCTGCGGCAGGAAGAACCCGGTGACAGTGGAAGAAGTAGATGCCGATAGCTTCGATGCTGCAGATGGCTGCCAGTGCGGTGAAGATGGCTGCGAATGGTAGCCAGGCCATGATGATGTGGCGGGGGTTCCTTCGGGCCACCCCCTGCCCGGCCCAGAACCTGGTGCGCATCACCCCTGAAATCATCCAGTGCGACT
>JAZKJV010008708.1:0-17684 GCA_037367405.1 Ottelia alismoides
GTGACCGCCAATCAGTACGGGCAAGTGCCTGACTATCAGTGAAATAATGAATAACTGGCCACCTGGCCCTCGGATGTGATATAGAGAAGAGAGAGTCTCTGCGACTCTACCTAAAGAAGCAAGTAGCCTCGAAGCAAGAAAAGAGTGTGTCGCACCAGAATCAAATAAGACATGGAAAGGTCGGCACAAGACTGAGACCATACCTTTCACCACAGTAGCGGCTGAACGTGCCTGCTCCTCAGTAACTGCGTGTATCTGCCCCTGCCGGACTGGTGCGGCACTGGAACCTGCCACACTCTGCGTCTGTCTCTGCTGCGGTCGCCTGAAGTTGGAGCTCCTGGCACGGAAACTCCCTGAACGTTGTGCCTGAGGCTGAGATTGTGAAGGTTGTGGCTGAGGCTCACCAGAAACCTGTGGACACTGTGAGCGATAGTGTCCCCACTCGTGACATCGGTAACACCGGACTGGTCTGGTAGGTGGAGTAGTTGTGTCCGTGCTCCGTGCTGGTCCTGTAGGTGGTCTATCTGCTCGCTGCGACCCAGATGGTCGAGCGGACTCTGTGCCACGTCCGGCGAGTGCTCCTCCTAGAGTAGTCGATGGAGAAGAGCGAGCACTGCCTGTGAAGGACGAACCTGTAGGTCGAACCATCTGTCTGACCTCTGTTGCTGAAACGGTCGACGTATCGGTCCAAAAGATCGCGGCGGTCTAGGCGCTGCTCCAGACGAGCTCCCGAAACGTCTCCCCCTGATGTCCTCGAACTTCTCCGCAGCATCGGTAGCCTCGGAGATGGAAGTGATGTGTAGCCCTTCCAGCTTCTCCTGTACCTCCTCGCGCATGCCGCCAATGAACTTTTCCAGATTCTCCTCTGGAAATGCGCCAGCTGCTCGTGTATACCGTGACAGCTCTGTGTATCAGATAAAGTAATCTCTGGCGATCATCTGCCCTTGACGAAGCTCTGCAAAAAGTCAGCGCCGGGACTCGTTCCACTTCGCAGAAAAGAAGTGGGCTCTGAACTTCGTCTCGAAATCATCCCATGTAGGCTCTCGGTCTAGCTCAGATACTACCGCATCCCACCATCTCTCGGCAAAATCTGTCAATGAATATTCCATGAAGGATAGCCACGTGTCTCGTGGCGCGTGAATTATCCCGAGCACCTTCGTCACCCGCTTCAGCCACTGCTCAACAACATCTGGTGAACCTATGCCCTCGAACAAGGGTATGTTGGCGCGCTGGTAGGATGTGAAAATGGACTGGTGCCTGTGAATAGCTGAGTACTCGTGTGCACCCTCCTCATCAAAGTCAACAGGGTCCTGCTCCCTGTCCAAGTCTGTATCCTCTTGAGCTCCATGCTCTGGTGCCTCCTCAAGCGGATCATCGGGATGAGGCTGCTCCACCTCAACGGACTGGTGCTGGTCCTGCCGTATCCCATCCTGTGATGGATGGTACGTGAAATCTGATAGGTCCTCGAACCTCATCTCTATGTCGGTCTGTCTGTCGGCAATCTCAGTCTGTTGGGCCATATCTGTTCCTGCTGGCCTCTCATAGCAGCCTGATGCTGCTGAAGATCGGTAAATGCGCTCAGTATGCGTGCCAGCTGATCAGAAGTATCCTGACCTGGTCGAGATGCCATGGCTCTGCATGAGAACCATAATTAGTCATAAGGATGCCCTAGACAGATATTTATCATAAATGCTTTTCTCTTCTGGGGATATAAGATGAAAATTAATGAACTTGGTGACATCTGTGGTTATTGAATATGAACGGCATATTTCCCTTCTCGAACTCACAATAAGTCAGAAGACTATCGCTATTCGAGAACTTAATGCGATGGAAATTGTAATACCGCGAATGTGCGTATTGGGGTACCACTGCTATGATACCAAACTGTGAACCCCTCAGGATCCGGGTACCCATTTACGACGCATTTCGCAATAATTAATTCACATTGATCGCAGAAGTTGTAGAAAAATCAGGGAAAATTTTTCGCGCAATTATGACATTCAATTCCAACACATAACCACAAAGTAAAAGAGGTAAATGACACCAAAATTTCTTTTCATTTATATTCATATTAATTTACAACATGTACAAGGATCTTCCATTTTACAACATATATCCCAAGTGTGATACAAAAGATATAGCATTTACATCACCATTTTAACAAAAACTGAGACAAAATACTCCATACTGTCTAGTGTATACTCTGTCTCCAGGAAGCATGTATAGCTACTGAGCTGCTACTAAACTGCAGGCTGCTTGCTTGCCAAACACGTTAGGAAAGAAGAGGCGTCAACCATTGCTGCTACCTCCCAAAATCTTATAAAAATAACTAGACATTTAATATGTGCAAAAGCAAGCAAGTAGACAGGTGTAAAGTAAAGTTTACATCTACTTGCGTACGTAAAAAGGTTTTTCAGGCTATTTGTAAGCGTCTCAAATGTTTGTCCCAAAACCCAACATTTCCCACATGTGACATATTTATATAGTAGTTACGTATTCACGAGTGTATGAGTGTGAGCACATATATTATTTTATTCAGAGATCACGTTGGTGAGTGATAATGGAAAAGTTAAGATTGGAAGGATCTCTTAATTTATTTAAATTCTTAGATAGAGAGAATAGTCATTTCCTACTACTCCTAACTTTTGATCGTAACTTCTCCAATTCTTAACTTCAATATTTCAGATATAACCCCAGATGATGTAGATGTAGATATGGATGATCAAGATATAGAATCGCCAAGTCTGTTGGCGAAGTAAACTCAAGCGGTGAAGAAGCTTATAAATGGCTCTTCCGTCTCGCCCTCTAATTGGAAGCGCGATCCAATAGAGGGATAGGTCTATTCCCAAACTACACCACTGAGACGGGTGAGAGAGACTCCCAAGAAAAGTCGCTCTAGAAACCTGCCCGACTAGTACGGGCGAACGAGCTCGTACGTAAAACTGAAAACCAAGGATCCCCCGCCTGGGTATCCTAAAAAACATGGTCAGCGGAACTGGTCTAAGTCAGGATCCCAACGAGGCGTAAAAACACTGCGAGCTCGCGTAAAAACCGAAAAGGGACTGGGATCCTAGACCCGCGCTCTTAACGGCCGCTGCCCTAACTGGGCTTCCTATTCTCCCGCCCAGTTGAGGGTCACCGCGTCCTCGTACGATCAGGTGTAGAAGTCACCATGACCGACACTTATAATATTAGTATCATCGATTCCCAAGATTCTCATGGCTAGAATAAGTTATAAACCATATACAAGATCATCCTTCTTCAGATTCTTCACCTATGTCGACTATTAAGATGACACCAAATTACTTAGGAATGATTTCAAGTTCTAAACTCCAAATACTTGATGAAAGACAACTTGCTGCCAGCATCTAACCCCAACTTTGTCACTTTTGAACATTTATTACTTAGTACTATATAATTTATTACAACCATATGCTATACGTAGTTCTCATATGTTTAAGTTTTGGAAATCCCCCTTTGATCCTTGGTAAAAGAGAGAAATGAAACAAGAGATATATACTTTCTAGCATGTTTATGTTTTGGAAATCCTCCTTTGGTCCTTCATTTTTTATATATACCCATTTCCAACATGAATATTGGATTAAATTTTGAAAAGGGTGAAAACCTCAATGTCTGGCCAATGTGAGTGTTCAGATAATTTCTCGTTAGTCCATCACTTCTTGCTTCATGTGGGGCAGTATTGTGTTGTTTCATCTATCTTTGTATGATATGGGAATGTGTGTGTGTGTGTGTGTATATATATATATATATTTCAACCATTTTCATTTCATTTATATATCATGATTATATTTCCTAAAATTCATTGAGACTTGTAACTATATGCATGTATGTAATCAATAGTTTGATCAATGTGTGGATTCTTTAATGTTTTGACCCCCATCAAACTAATGCAACTCACAAATTGTAATATAATCAGCAGATAGTGAGAAATAAGCAGACAGTACTAGGATCATGTATATTTTTTATATGATTCCCGATTTATGTGTATTCATATTTCCAAGTCCACGTTTAACTGTCACCAACCTAAGCAAGGTTTTCCAAAATTTCATCTTATTATAGGTTTTACTTCGTTAATTGCTTAACAATTCATCCAATCAGTTTGATATATCGACTTTATACCACCCCAGAAATTTTCAAGTAGAGAGAACAACCACCTGTAGTCTATTAACTTAGCATGCATGTTATAATTCTTCATCAATTCTCTAAAGTACTATTCTAAAGAAAATAAAAACGATGTTGTCCCAAATAGTCAAAGGAAATGTGAAGAATTACTTAAATAAATAATTCAACTTTGTCTGAACGGTTAGTATAGAGATGCCTGGAACTTTATTTTCATCATGCATTTAAGAATTTCATTTAAATGAATAATTTAAGGTTGTCTGGGTTGGTAACATAGATGTGCCTGGAAGTTTATCTATATAATTAATAAGAATAACGAATCCACACGAAGAAAACTTCACAGTCCAGAAACCGTTTAAACCACCCAAATACTTAATTTGAATATATGCATGCATACCTTAAAGTTTAAGGTTAATCAAAATATAGTATCTTCTTAGGATAAAAAAATGTAATATTGCATTAAAAAGGTAACAGGAAGGTTTTGATCATAATTGGTAGCAAGAAGAGGAGGGTGTGCACATGTATGACAGCAAAGAGGGTAGGAAAAAGGGATTGTACCTTCTTTTTTCTTCAGATTTTTGAAGAAGAACAGTAGCAATCAGAACTGGAAGAAAGGATGCTGCTGGAGGAAATTTGGAAGAGAGCAGCACCTCTAATTGGCTTAAAGGGCTAAGGAGGAATGCTGGAGAAGGGTTGGAGAAGTAGCTCCAGTGATCTGCTATTCTCCACCGAGATCTTTGAAGAAGAGAAGATGCCTCGGGTTTCTCTTGTTGGAAAGGTTTAAAGGAGGAAGAGGGTTTATATATACAAGGAAGGGTTTCTTAGTTTTTTTGACATATGGAATGTCAATTTGTCCAAGTGGAAGGATGAGAAAAAGCCATCTGTAGTTCTGTAGAAATCTGTACAAAATTTTGTTTGCTGTTTTTTTTTATAAATCTGCAACCGTCTCTACTACGTTCTGTTTAGCAGAAAATTTTGTTTTATATTATTATTAATTTTAAACCCTCTTTATTCTTAAGGTTGACCGTATTCGTGCCTCAAGCCTCGGACTTTGACGCGCAATATCTTGTTTTGATCGTCTTAGAACGACGGTCAATATGAGTATAATATTGATATACTTTCGGCCGAGTTTTGAATACCCGATAATTTCGGATGCGGTTTTTATTTAGGGTTAAATTTTGTGATTTAGAATTATCAAACGACCTCCGATTGACGAACGGTCGATTCCGTTGGTTTTGTTTCGTCGAATCGGATCTCCTGACGGTCTCTGTTCATTTCGTGATTTCCGAATTTGCGTCGTGGCTTTTCGCGACGCGTATTACGAAGCGACCGATTTTTGGTCGATTTTGCCCGAACGACTTTTGATTCATGAGTACTTTGTCGTTTTAGGTTGTTTAGTATTGACCGACAACATCATTGGGTTCATTGGACCCAAAATCGGACGAGTTCGGGTTTGTTAGGATATGGATGTTACAGAAATGATGAGTGTCATCGTTCTACATCTATACTCTAGTCATTCACAAAGCTCCATAATATTCATTTTGTATGAATTGAATGAAGTGTGTATAGATGTTGAAGTACTCTTATATTGAAATCTTTTTGAATTCAACATAAGATATCCTTTGTCTTAAGCAATGGTTGTTTATAGAAGAAAGGAATGCAGTGGAAGTATGGGTTGGACCCAAGTAAGAAGGAAAGTCAAAGAGTTGACTGTACTTTTGTGACTTCCATATGACATTCAAAGAGTTGGATAAATGCTAATACTACAACAAGCTAATGTGTTGATAATATGACTATCAGGTCTATCTTGGATCCCTAGAGAAGGACCCATATAGTTGATCATCGAAAATTGAAGTGCGTAAATCAATGTAAAAACCGAGTCGTTGTGCACAAAGGTAGAGGATGAATCAATAATAAAATTTATATTTGATACTCAAATTAACAAAACGCACATGAGATGCGTGCATGTATAGTGGAGAGTCACAAGTCGAACACAGGGAGGCATATACGATGTATCGTGTTTCTTTTTGGCAAAAAATAATCAAAATCCGTAATTCTCAGATATAATAAAAATTGTGATAATCATAAATCCGATAAACAATATAAAGACGATGACTTGTACTTTATTTCGTAAAGCTACTCAAGAAACCAAGATTAAAAACTGTGAGTGTTGTATACTTCTCAACTCTACATTTCGCTAATCACAAAAAATAACCAAATATTGATTTAGATTATGCACGGAAGATTGTGAAGATAAGAATCATAGCTTGTTAATAAAAACAAATATCAAATGTAAAAGAGTATAAGCTATCACCAAGATTCTCAATAGGTGAGAGAAGGCGAAGTAGTCTCATGCCAATTCAAGAGAACAAAGACTAAGATGTCAGTCTTCTTTCATGGGTCGAGAGTCACAACTCATAACTTCTCTTCGCGGAAGAGGATCTGTTTAGCTTAACTTTCCACAATCTGAATCAGGCAGTAGTGCTCTATATCGACGAATCCTTCCTTCGCATGCGATGGACAAAGCCCGGTGTTGCTTTGCAGATTTTAAGCACATGATGATCCGGATAGAGAGATGGGATTAGATTTATTCACCTTCTGCAAATGGAAGACGATGGCTACATTAAAATAATAATAATTACTAATCTTACGTTGTTGCATAAAGATTCCAAAGACATGTAATGCAAAATAAAATAAACAGGAAATCAAAAGACAAAGGTTGAGCATGGGATTCTGGCAAGAATGACGACGATGGAGTTTCTGAAAGGGTGATCTCGTATGTCCTCAGCGAGAGGCGAGAGAATGGATAACCTTTCTTACTACCAGCAATTGTAACTCTTTACGCGTTCTCTCCCGCTATCGAGAATAGCCTTCAACGTTCTCTCTATATCCTCGTTCTTGTGTGCCCAAAATGAAGGAGCGATCGGTGTTGATTCCCCGGATCTGGTTTAATATGTGCGTGATTTTAGAGAGCCCAACAATGATAAAATATCTCATACACCTACAGTGGGCAGAGGCGTGGCATATATGCGAAACTTGTGCACAACAACTGTGTACCGTTGATAGCAGAGAATCAATCAAGCAGTATATATCTAGAAAGATCATTTGATTTGTGTGGATCGTGTGCATGAAGCTGCGATTTGACAGGAGATGATACCAAAAAATAAGGCTACGTCAGCCCAAAGCATGTAATGGACAAAAGCTATGCTCAGATCTGGATTTGGGTCTCGGGCTAACGATCAAGATTTGGGTCTCAGGCTAACGATCAATACTTAAGTTTTCTCTGTCATAGGATGTCCAACACATGGTTGGGATCAAATGGGCTTCGTCAACAGGGACACTGGATAGTGTTGTGGACATCAGCCATTTGATAAGTACCCAATGGTTGCGATTGCCTTCATTATCCGTGTTACAATGAACCGTTCTGTACGTGAAGTGCTTCTGCATGTGCATGGATCTTTTATGGGGCAATTTGCAGTGGTGTCCAAGAAGAGTGTGGGCGATGTTCCTTTTTATTGTTATTTTCAAGAAATACCCAAAGGTTTTCAACAACGTGTGGTGAAATGTTAGATATGGTTCTAATTCTTAGATTGGATTTGGGGTTTGGCCTAGACCAAGAAGCATATCACAAAGTTAGTGAAGCACATGTCAAACCTCAAATGTAGAGAATTATGCTCAGATATTGACAATAGATCAGCAAATTAGACTACTGACCAATGTAGTGAAAAGCACACAAACTCACTGTGATAATGCTCAGGAAGTTCTTATTTAGACACTTTATTGTAATGAATCGTAGATTCATCAATAGTGCACTAAAAGAATCTACATCTACATATAATCATTGAAATTGACTTTTTTATTTGATAAGATCAACGTCCGGTAATTGTATCCCATTATTCGAATAATATTTGCAATTGGTTGCATATGTTTTAGAAGATTAGAAAATTTGATCTTAAGTTTTAAAAGTCATCCACATGGATATTGATGCAATTGTTGCAACAATCTCTAGTGGACAAATAGACTTCATATTTTCAGTGGGAGAGCCATTGGTCTTAGAGAATGACTATATGACCTAGATATTGGAATACAACCATTGTTTAATTCTAAATGTTAGAAATGAACATGAATTCTGGAATAGACCTGTCATAGAGAGTTATGATGGATATATTTTAGACAGTAATCTGGCATCTGGAGGACTCTACCAAAATTATAATATTAATGAATGGTTCATTAACATTTCTAAATACTGAAAATTAAACCATATAAGATCAATAAGAGGATAAAGATCTGAGAATGATCTGTCATCAAATCTTAGACATATGTCTATTGATGAGATCAATAGACTAGTAAGATATGAACCTTTGGAATGTCCAAAATCTCAAATCTTACATACTTTTGAATATGATATTCAAAGTAGAAAATGTTCAATTCACCATTCTCTGGGAATGGTGTTAGATGCCAATGTATTCAATATCTCATGCATATTGATGTATGTGGATCATTTGTATCGTAATAAACATTAATGACATGTGATGTCATTTGATGATTACTAATGATACGAGATTTCTTCCATTCACCTTAGAAACCTTTGAAATGTTCAAAGATTTCACAATTTTGATTTAGAACCAAAGTTTGAAGGAAGATGAAATGAACTCGATCTAACCTGGGTAGCAAGCACCCGTTAGATGAATTCAAAGAATACATCATGGAGAAAGGAATATCATTCCTATCTCACTCCTCCCAATACACCTAAACTCAATAGAGTTGTAGGGAGATACAATAAATCATTTGTGACATGATTTGATCAATGATGAATCTTAGCATAACTACCTCTTAGTTTCAAGGTATATATGCGTAGTAGAGACTAAAACATATATCCTTAATGAGGTTTCATATTAGTAAGCTGGAATCATGCACCAGAGAGTGCTACTCCGTTAGGAAAATAAGGGATGGTATTGGATACCTACTTTATGACCTTGAAATTCTTAAAATATCTCATCTACGAGGATGTGATTCTTAAAGGGTGACTCTCTTGAGAATCAAGATGAAAATGAAGTGAAATGAACTCATTTAATCTTGAGAAGATAATGAGGTTCCTGAAATAGGAAACTAAAAGGATAGTTAAAGATGAAACACTCATACCTCTTCAAATGAGTTTGAGGATGGATTCCATGTGTCAGTTAAGTCTGGCAATGATCTTACTTTATGTGATGAAGCTTCTGAGGATCACGACTTGAAAAGATGGATGTAGCAATAAAGTATAAAGTAAACTTCATATACAAGTGTTGTATATGGACCCTCAAGGATCCACCCATAAGGGTAAGACTTGTTTGGTGTAAATGGATCTTCAAGAGAAAGAGGGAACCTGATGAGAAGGTAGAGACCTTTCAAAGCACGGCTTGTAGCCATGAGCTACACACCAAAGAGAAGACATTGCTTCAACATGACTTGCTCTTTAGTGACCTTTCTTAAACCCATCGGAATATTGCTAACTATAGCTACACAACTTGACTTTGACATCTTCAAGATATTGCATTCCTCTATGAATACCTCTCCGAGGATATTCATATGAAGTAGCCCCATGGCTTCATGTTGAGGAAAGCAATGTGTGCAAGCTAAAGAATTCCATCTATGGACTCAAATAAGCTTCTTGTAGTTGGAACATTGTATTTGATGAAATTATAAATGTTATGATTTCATGAGAATCTTGATGAACCGTGTAAAGCTTAGTGGGAGTGCCATTGTGTTCATCGTGCTAAATGTAGATGATACCCTAATCATTTAGAATGATATAGGGGTAATAATGTGTTTTATAGGCTACTCCATACCTTGAGATATGATCTCACGAATACCTCTTAGATCTTAGTTATGAAGTTTCACAAGCAAAGATAAGAGGGTATTGGGACCGTCATATTAGTGGTACTCCTTAGACATGTTATATTTTCTAGAAAATTCCAACAAAGGCTTCTTTTCATTAGATATGGTATTGAGCTATATAAAGGGATAGCATCTCAAAGTGTTGAGGAAGTAGATGCTACAACTGCTTGCACTTGTGCATCAGTTGTGAGAAGCCGAGTGTATGCTAAATGTATACAAAAGCCACATGTCTGCCATGAAACGGGAGTAGTAAACTGTTACTAATCTTACTATGGAGATAAAACACTTGATTGCAATAATAACTATATCTTCAAATATGACAAGACTTTAGAGATAGTGATATCTAAGTCTTATCTTCAATAAATTGAGACTTTATAGATGGAGATATAGGAGGTCTTAACTGTGGATACCTTAGGAGATATAGATCTCTAGGAATAAGGGTATTCTACTAAGGATAATAGAAATTACATACTGGTATAATAATTATTGAGTTGTAGTGTCAAGGACATTATAACTGACAATATTGAGTATTGGTTGCATGAGAAGCAACATTCGCATTGGATCCGAGCACTGTCACTGGGAGAGAGTGACTGGTCAGCTTACCTAGCTATTTTTCGAAATATCACGTAATTGTCACATGAGTGTGGGTTTAAATGATTAGCCCAATAACGGCTCTTTGGGATAGTAGGAGATTGTTGGACATGCGAGACAACAACGAGCCATTATGCAATAAATGTTATTGTAAATATCATTCCCTCATCTGAAATGAAGAATAATTAATCTGCATAATAGGTCCCTTAATACAATTAAGGTTATGTACCACAAACATATTGATAATCATACAGTTGTTGATTCAATTATTGAATCATAGAGGCTGGTGCTTGGATGAATATCTAAAGAGTTAGATTGAGGACTCATCGAGCATCGTCATATGATTATTGAGAGAGGATCTCCAGCCTGAGAAGGAGATGTCAATCTTTCTCTGAAGGCTGATATCTAACTGACCTCTTGATGCAGGTCCTCTGTATAGGAATAGAGATTCGGAGGTGTTAGATAAGTTAGGTCAAAGAGTTTACTTAACGAGGTCGAGATAACAGAAGACATATGTCGTATGTTTTCATAGTATAGGCGCATATCCTCTGATCGGAGACAAATGTGTTGCTATATGTCTGAGTATGTACATTTGGCAGACTAATAAGTTGATGACCTAACCAAGGTCTATATACCAGCGAGCTAGTGTGCATGCAAGAGCATATGAGTAATACAATCTCTCAAAGGGATCATACAGGTTCATTTACTGAATCGGAAGACATGAGCTCACCCATGAGATATTGGGAAAAATCAAATTACGTACACGGTCGTCACGATTTGGAAGCTTGACTGAATTTGTAGGTTTGATATATGCTTTTGAAAAGTATATGATCGACACATGGGTATGATGTATGCTTTTGAAAAGTATATGATAGATACCAACTCCCAATAATCAAATGAGAAACTTAATGATAAAACCCTTAAGTAGACAGTGTAAAATTGATCCAATACTTCGGGTTTATTACGGGTCTTCCGGTATGCAGGATGTAAAGGTATTAGGAATACACGAGGGTGATGTGATCATAAACGATTGCATAACCGTGGTGCTTCCATTCCGAAGGAGTGATGAAACAGGGCTGGATTTTAGTGACTCCTCTCAGCAGAGAAGTGATCTGATCTTGGTCCGAATGTTGGACATTGATCTGAATGTGATTCAGATGCAATGAGAATATTAGATTTATAGCTTTGATTTAATAAAGCATCTTTGGGAGGTCCGCAAGATATGGATTTGAGATGTGATCTCAACACCCAAGTCACTATACATGGAACAATACAATCACCTTGTTCTTATCTCCAAGTATCCGCGGAGAAAGCATATTGTTCTTGAAAGAGTTCAAGAACAATTTCACTGTTGATATATGTATCCGAGCATTGAGAAAATGGATAATTAAATGTGATTTAATTATCATGAATAATATGAATTTGATTCGTATTATAAGGAGAGTTATTGAGATAACTAAATGTGATTTAATTATCAAAGATATGAATAATGTGAATGTGATTCATATTCTCTGAACACATGAGAATAGAGATCCAAGATGATTAAATATAATTTATTTATCATAGATATGAATAATGTGGATAACACTATTCATATGAATCATAAATATATTGTAAATGTGATTTATAATATATAAGAGAGAGCCTATTGTGATTTATATTTGTTGATTAATTATTGATGTGAATTGGATTCACATTAGATAATTAATTGAAAATATAGTTTACATTTTATTTTGGGATGTAAATATGATTCATATTTTTCCAATGACATGATTGCAATATGCACAAGATAATTATGAATTATTTTTGTGAAATAATTTACAACAAGTGTCGTTGTAAACCTTAGAGATATCATGAGATAATGATATCTCATGAGATATTGAGGAGATAGACCCATTTCATCTCAAAAGGGTAGCCATCCCCTTTTTTAGGGGATGTGGTCAATCTACTCATATCTCCAAGACCAGTCAATTGATTTTGATTCAAAATTATTTTATATTGATTTATCAATATATATATATATTAATTTGAATTAAATTAATTATTGATGTATTCTTACAACAAGATCATGTCCATTGAAAGAAACACAAACCAATCTCAACCATTGATTTTGTGTTGTACATGTATTGAGATCCATGGATCCCAAAACACTACATAAGAAGAGGCACCCACTGCTCTTCAAGTTACATCAAATGAATGCTCTCTCTCTCCCTCTATCTCTCTACATGTTGAGACTCTCTCTCCCTCTCTCTCCCTTGTGGTCGTCCACCTTGATGCCCCAGAGAGAGATCGATGCCATCGTCGCATTGTCGTTATGCCTCCGAAACGACTGCTCATGGATCTCCGTCTCCTTCGATGCACCTCGCTCGAGAAGAAGGCATCGGATCTCATATGAAGAGACCAGGAGATTCACTGCTTGGATCATCAACATAGATTGTGAAGAGCACTCGTCTTATCAACGTGCTCGTAAGTGTCTCATCCGTCGGATCAGGCATGAGATATGATGTCTCTTCGTTTAGAGACTTGGTCGCAACCACGCTTCAAGAGGTAACCTTAATATATGTTTGTGGTTTCCATGAAACAATCCAGGAAGTGTTATCGGATCATGTGATTTCATCGCATTAAAATTTTTCAATTCCGCTGCCTCGAGCTACTAGTGCAACTAGTCTCTCTTGATCGCATATGATGCGTTCCTCACGCTTCCGTGATGCACTTAAGGATCTTCCCATATCCTTCAATATCCTTCCCCTCTGTGGCTGTTGTAGCTCGTGATGAAGAATCTCCTGAAGATGGAGCTTGGCTGTAGTGAAGTTGGGGTTCAGAGTGAATATCTCCAGGAGACGGTCTGCATGGGAGCTCCTAGTAGTTGTTAACAACAGTTGGAGATATTAGAGCTTCATGTGGCGTTTCTTATCAAACAAGACTTGTAAATATGTGCGATCATGGCACGAAGCTCTAATAGCTCCGAGGGCCACATGGTGATAAAGATCGGATCTAACTATGGCCTGGAAGTTGTCTAGAGGTGGAGGGGTTTTGTGAGGGAGAAGAGCACGTGAAGAGGTGAAGAAGATCATGCGATCTAGTCGAATATCGAAGTTGGGTCTTCGATTATTATTAGCGGTAGAGGCTCTCCATATCTATGATGTAACGAACAAGGTTTGTTACCAGAACTACACTTCAGATCGATGATGTTTACGATGGATCTTAATGGAGGAGAGAGCTTAAGGAAGACTTGGAAGAGAGGGAGGGGGAAGGAGGAACAACACCATTTCTAGATATTGTGAATATAAAGGGTGGAAATTGTAAATATTTGATGGATCCCATTAAAATTAACGACAAACTGAATGTAAGCAAACATAAGGTTATGTAATGTAAGAGCTAAACATTATTTAATGTTCTCCATGTAATTCATGATTATAGAATATTATGTACCTAATAATGAAACTTTACATGATTATGTGTGAAAATCCCTAATGATAAAGATCAACCACAGTGTAAAAAGCGCCATGGATAATGACTGTCCCAAGACCCTTTACCATATGGTCTCATCTCTTGGGATGCTGCGACACGGACTACCTAACTTAAGATGGGAACTTGTTATTAGATGTTTTTTTCTGAATACCTTTACATACCTTTACATACACAAGGCTGAGCTGCATGCCTTGTGTTCATATACGAAAATGTATGTAACGCCATGTAGTCTCCATTTTTATTTCCCAACGTCACTACTACCCCTCCCCTCGTGATTCCGACTCTGGAAGTCATGCTGACACGACCCTCTCTGGCACAATTTTTTAAACCCCACTAAGATGCTTTCTGCCTGCAGCGTAAACGCTATACATGGTCACGAGGCAACTCTCCAGCTTCGAAGGATCACGACAAGGCCGAGGACATGTAACCCCAATTCTAGCATGAGATCACCAATAATACCACGCCTTCCCTCCCTCACTTCTCCACTGCCTACCTTCACATATTATACCACACCCTCTTCAACTCAATTGCTGACACCATGGATATGTCTAAGGATGCCTCTCCGACCGTTGTTGCTGCTTCGAGGATAGGAATCGAGGAACTGTCATTGCATATATGAGGGCCTGGACTGCCAGGAGAAGTACTGCGAGGTCTTCCTTAAGTGATGCGTAAGGATGTGTGTGGCCAACTTGGGCCCTATCCCCAGATCACCGCCATCGGTGATAACCTATGCCCCCTGCACTCGGCCTCGTCCTCGATTTCGGATAGTCAAGATGGATCCTCTACGCCATCTCCGTGTGCCATCGATTTCATCCAGTGGAACTGAATTCGAATCATGCATAGGTGCTCCAGATAGATTACACCAGGTTGGTTCTTACAAGAAACAACAAAACAGCTTGGGAAAAAGGCAAAGTTGATTTAACCAATTAAACCGCAAGCATGTTGTCACGAAAATTAAGGTGAAAAATCACAAATAAGTGCTAATCCATAAGACAGAATGGAGTTTGTGTGGAATATGGAGAACCTTTAAGATTTTGTAAAAACTAAGTTTATTAGTCGAAATGACAAGAGCATGGTGTCTGTTAAATCTTCATTACATCATCTATCTCAAAATATGGAGAGCGGATGGTCCAACATGATCTTAACAAACCACTATTATATATGCATGTTTTCAATCATGTTTTTCTAACGATTTAGTCACTCTTAAGCAGAGATCAATCAATGATTTATAGACTACATCGAGATAAATCTTGAAGTTCGGATACCATATTACTACATTTTAAAATTCAGGTATAACACTGAAATCAATTATATAGTTCACAGACTTTTGTAATTTACTTTTTATTATATGTTGTGAAACTATTTTTTTATAATAGAGCAAACAAATGATGATATATCCTACATATTGCTAACAACAAATATATTATTTTCCATGATTCTTTCTCTTCGACAAAATTTAAATATGAATATTCTTCATTGTACATTTATATTTTATATTTCAATTACACAAAGAATTATATATCTATTGCTATATTACTAGCAACACTTATATAACAATGATTTCTATTATCTTAAATCAAAATTTAAGATAGCAATTATGCAACAATTATATTAAATCTGTAACGATTCACTCCACTTTGTAAAAATGACTAGCGAGTTTTGATGATTTTATTGTGTGTAAAGTATACTATCAATTCATAGCGTAACAAAAGTTGATCACGTCTCTTTCAATATCAAATTTATAGCAACAATTACTAATCCATTGCAAAATTTTCATTTACTTTTGTATTCTCGGTATATGTCATTATTACCGCTATATGTTCATGTAATACTAATAATCCGTTAGCTTTTTCAGCTAAAATCAAATAATTGGTCCTAATATCAATAAATTAAAAGAAAAATCAACAAATAAATCTGTTGCATGATTGGCACTGGTAATTTTCATTTCTTCGAAGGTATGCGAATATTGTTGTACATTTCTCTTGCATATTATTAATCAATACGATACTTTCACCTGTACATGCATATTTTTAGGTAGAATAAATATATATTTTCTCTATATTGAATCGTTTACGAAGACAAATCATCTAAACATCCCAATTATGATAATATACGCAATGCAATGAAATCTAAACGTTTCACCATATAAATAAAGCATTGATTCAACCCGTGCAAAGCACGGGTCTGCACCCTAGTGATATTGGTCTAGATGTGATTTATTTTAGGCACGTACAAAAAACGTTGCATAGATACATTATAGGGGCACTTGATGTTTCTCGTTAATTATTCATTTTCCCCACTTAAACTGCCACCTCACAACTTTCTCAGGTTTGTGATGGCTATGCAGCTTTTGCACGGCTGTGCAACTTTTGTGAGGACTATGCAACTTTCTCAGCTCTATATACACACACACAAGCATGCAAAAGACAAACAAAATTACAATCATGACTCTCCATCTCCTGACCCTTTCCTTCTCCAACCTTCTCATCACCTTCGTTCTTCCGAGCCAATACGACAAACCTCCTCCCGAAGTTTGCTTCCAACGGAACGTTTGCAAAGGCATTTAGGAAGAAAATTCTACGTAAAATGCTCGACGAGGAGGCAGACGAATGTGATGAGAAAATGATGGATGAAGAACGGCTGACGAACGAGAAGAAATACGAACGACTGGTGGAAGATGCGATTGAAGAACTACCGACGGAAGAGGAGGATGAACTGATGACCGGAAATGCTGCAAAAAATAAGAACGAAGAGGATACTTTAGATGGTGTTTGCAGAAAATAAGAATGAGGAGGATGAGAAATGCTCTAATGTGATTGTTCATTTTCCCCATTCAAACTGCCACCTCACAACTTTCTCAGGTTTGTGACGGTTGTGCAGCTTTTGCACGGCTGTGCAACTTTTGTGACGACTGTGCAACTTTCTCAGCTCTATACACACACACACACAAGCACGTAAAAGGCAAACAAAATTACAATCATGGCTCTCCGTCTCCTGACCCTTTCCTTCTCCAACCTTCTCATCACCTTCGTTCTCCCGAGCCAATACGACAAACCTCCTTCCGAAGTTTGCTTCCAACGGAATGTTTGCAAAGGCGTTTAGGAAGGAAATTCTGCGTAAAATGCTCGACGAGGAGGCAGACGAATGGGATGAGAAAATGATGGATGAAGAACGGCTGACGAACGAGAAGAAATACGAACGACTGGTGGAAGATGAGATTAAAGAACTGCCGACGGAAGAGGATGATGAACTGATAACCGGAAATGCTGCAAAAAATGAAAACGAAGAGGATGCTCTAGATGATGTTTGCAAAAAATAAGAACGAGGAGAATGAGAAATGTTCTAGTATAATGGATAAATTTATCTTCTTATATTCTTATAGAGTTGTATACTTATACTAGTCAAGGACAAATGCCTTTCCTCCAAACCACAACCGTCCCATTCCCGCTCCCTCCAACCCGTTGCTACAACTCTAATCTCACGTTGAAAAGGGAGGGAAACACAAGCGAGTCCAAAACCATCATACAAGGGGTCAGAGACGGCCACCACAGTGGAGCGCCACACCCCCACCCTTCTCCCCGCCCCCTCCAATGGCCAACCTTTCC